>ML789384.1:131560-170884 GCA_009831015.1 Picea engelmannii | reverse complement strand
TTTTTATTTCAAGGTCTAACTAGAGGACACTGCCTTGGCGTGGTGACCAGAGCTGACAGTGTTACCCACAAGTAATTTCACAGAGATGATAAGGTTGGCTCGTGATGAGACCCCCTTTCCCTTGGCCATGCAACCAAAGGTCATTGCCCTGGCGTGGTAACCAGATAATGGCAATGTCATACTGCTAGGTACCCATGAACATAATGGGTTAGCTCGTGATGAGACCCCCCATCCTCTTGGTTAGGTATTGTTTTGTCATTTTTCTTCGGGTCCCTCTTGTTTCTTGTTGAGAGGCTTTTTATTGCCTTATCGGGGATCCCTGGGTGAGGCATCTCTAGGTTTTATTTTTATGAATTTTATCTTTTACCAGCTGCTTTTACCTCTTGAGCCTTTAGCCCCTTCTTCCCACGAGATAAGGTGTAACCCCACAAACAGGTCATCCTAATGTCCAGACTAGGGGAATGGGATAGATGAGTGGGAGATAAGATGTAAGAGTGATGATATGATGGGAGCGGACGATAGCCCTTCAAAATCCCCCCTGGTGGCTAACCAAAACCTATGGGTACAAGCTTGCTAGGGTACCCTGTCAATCCCCCCAACCATGGTCAAGTGGGTTAGTGTAAGATCCAAGCAGTCGTCAGAGATAAAAGGAATTTGATGCATATATCTGAAGGTTATAATGATCAAATATGACACATACCATGATACCTGGACCAATTACCTCATGGAGCAAGAGTCTTCTCTGATACAAGCCCAAGCCAAAGGTGATGGATGTTGTTGCTACTGACAGGACAAGTCTGATGAAGAAGAAGAAAGATGGGCCCTCCAAGGCCATGCTCAGGTCAATCCTGCTCTCGGTACTCCATGTCTAGGACCTGTGGGCCTCGAGACATGATCTCCTAGTTATCCCTAGAAACTGGGGATAACAATCCCAAAACCCCGATGACTGAAGTCCACAATGGGTATCAGCCGTTGGATGTTGGGTAGACGTAGATCATTGATCCACCCTACTTCATGAGTTCGTTAGTTTGGAACTCGAAAAATGGTTGTGATGTGCTTTGAAGACTTTTGAAGCCATAGGCCCAAAGTTCTGAGTAAGCGCCTATCGATCTAGCACTTGGTCACAACACTTGATCGCATGGGTTGGGATATAAGAAAAAATGGGCTAGTGCCCAAAAATTATAGCAGAGTAGAGCTCATTAAGAAATCTGTGGGGATTCTTGACTGAACAAGAACCACGGAGAATGAAAACTGAACATTTTCTTGAAGCATAGTGATTTATGAATGCCCTGAAATTTTTTAAGGGGTGATGGCCTAAAAAATTCTAGTTGACTGCACATTGTGTTTGTAGAGTCAACGATTGGAAAAATTGAATTGAATTGCCGCAGAGTGCATAAAAATGGAGGAGGCACAAAATGCTTCTAGCTCAAAGAATGAATCAAGAGGAATGGATGTCCATTTGGGAGTTGAAGGATCGAAATCCAATGGGCATGGAGAAGAGATAGAAAAGGAAGGAAACATGATGAAAATCATTGAAAGATTTCATAAGGATGTTCAGACTCTCCGAGAAGATAACAAAAATCTCATGAAAGCCAGGAATCAACAAGGAGAATTCAACTTAAATTTGATGTGAATCCTGGAAAGGATAGAAAATAAGTTGGATAAGGAGACTGAATCAAGAAAAACAGGGAGTCGCAAGACCCCTGAGAGTAAAAGAAGGTCAAGAAGCGTTAGAAGGCATCGTCGTCACTTCCTGAAGTAGTCCAATAAGGAGGCACACGGTAGTTCAAACCCATCTCCTACCAGAAATCATAGGAGATCTGGAGTGGATGAACTGAAGGGAGAAATGAACAAGATTAAACCTCTTACGTTTGATGGAGAGCACCAGAAGGAGGAATATGTTGAGACATAGCTACTTGGCATGAGGAAATACTTCCAACTGCATAACTATTATGCTCATGCAAAAGGAAGAATTGCAATGTATCAACTGAAAGGAAAAGCATCCATGTGGTGGGATCAACTTGTGCAGGTGCAACACATTAAAGAGAAGAATGTTACTTGGAAATAATTAAAGAAGTATTTCGAAAAGAAATAGTTGACTAAAAGATACTATGATAGAAAGATAAAATAATTCTTTGAACTCGAGCTAGGTAGCATGTCTATTGACGAATATGAGCGAAGGTTTTTGGAATTGTTGAAGTATGTTCCATTCATCAAAGATGAGACTGTCAAAATTCAAAGGTATCTGAGTGGTCTTCCACCTTCCATCAGTGACAAGATCCAATATGATGATCCTAAAACTATGGAAGAAACTATAAGAAGAGAAAAATGATTATATGAGCAGCAAAGAGAAAAGCCCACTTTTCGGAAGACTTGGGATGACCAGAAGAAGTTCAAGAAAGAGTAGAGGCAGAAGAGAAACAAACCTCCCTTTTTTAGAAACAGACCTCAAAGACAACCATCTTTTAGAGAGCATAGAATGACTGAATTAGGGGGACACAGGCCAGGGAAGATGCCCATTCAGTGTTGGTGTTGTCAGGGAAACCATAAGTACATAGATTGTCCCCACAAAAATGGCAAAGTGAGAGTTGTCCATAATGTTCAGCACGCTGAAACAATGGAGGACATGGGAAATAGAATACCAAGGATCTACGCAACCCTAGACAACAAGCACGCTGAATTTCAATCGCACATGATTGAAGTGGAAGGTATGATCAACAACCATGCCTTTACTATTTTAATTGATTCAGAGACTAGCCATAGTTATATAGATCCTAGAGTGGTGGAAAGTATACAATTTTCAAGAAGCAAACATGGAAAATCTTGGTTAGTGCAGCTGGCTACAGGAACCAAGAGAAAGGTTACAGAATTGGTTAAGTCCTGCCCAGTGGACATGAATGGACTGAGCACAAGGGTTGAATTGAACGTCCTACCTTTAGGTTCCTATGACTATCTAATTGGGATAGATTGGTTGGACCAACACCATGCCATCTTAGACTATCGTAACAAGGCATTCACTTGCCTGGATGAGGAGGGGAATCGGAGAATAGTCCAAGGAAGTCCCAGAGAAGTTGTTGTCAGGGAAATCTCAACAATGCGGCTGAAGAAGTGCTACAGGAAAGGTTGTCAATTATTTGCAACCCACATGGAGGAAGCACCTAAGGATAAAGTATCAAAGATCGAAGACCATGTTTTACTTAAGGAGTTTGAAGATGTATTCCAGGAAGTACTCGAACTACCCTCGAAGAGAGATATTTACTTCTCTGTAAACCTGATTCCTGGAGCAGCTCCTGTGTCAAAAAATCCTTACAGGATGAGTACACCAGAGCTAAAATAACTGCAACTGCAGCTTGAAGAGCTTTTGAAGAAGGGGTATATACGCCCAAGTGTGTCACCTTGGGGTGCCCCAGTCCTGTTCGTAAAGAAGAAGGATGGGACATTGAGATTGTTTATCGATTTCAGACAATTGAACAAAGTGACTATTAAGAACTAGTATCCTTTGCCAAGGATCGATGATATCTTTGATCAGTTGAAGGGTGCTAAGATATTTTCAAAAATAGTTCTCAGGTCAGGATAACACCATGTAAGAATAAAGGATGAAGACATCAGCAAGAACGCCTTCAGAACAAGGTATGGTCATTATGAATTCACAGTGGTGCCATTTGGGTTGTCAAATGCACCCATTGTTTTTATGTGCCTAATGAATGGTGTATTTAGGGAATATCTGGACAAGTTTGTCATAATATTTTTGGATGACATCCTGGTGTATTCCAATTCGGAGGAAGAGAATCAACATCATATGAGGATGGTGTTGCAAGTGCTAAGAGAGCACCATATGTATGCCAAATTGAGCAGTGCTCATTTTATCAAAAGAAGATCCATTACTTGGGGCATATCATTTCAAAGGATGGGATAGCCATGGATCCTAAGAAGATAGAATCCATCAGAGAATGGTCAGTGCCAAAGAATGTGACAGAATTCAGATCCTTTATGGGTCTAGCTGGCTATTACAGAAGGTTCATTCCAGGATTCTCAATGATATCTCACCTTATCACTTCCTTGCAAAGGAAGGAGAAGAAATTTCAATGGACAGAAGATTATGAGAGAAGCTTCCAGCAATTGAAGAAGTTGTTAACCAGTGCTCCAAGCCTGAGGATTGCAGATCCAAATGAGGATTTCGTAGTGTGTACCGATGCATGCAAAGAAGGACTAGGAGGAGTCCTCAGCCAGAATGGATTTGTAATATGTTATGAGTCTAGGAAGTTGAAAGAGCACGAAAATAACTATGCCACTCATGATTTGGAGTTGGCAGCAATCGTTCACGCTCTGAAGAAATGGAGGCATTACCTCGTGGGAAGGAGGTTTGAACTGAGGATAGACCATAACAGTCTGAAGTATTTGTTTGATCATCCAACCTTAAATTCTAGGTAGAGTAGATGGTTGGAATTCCTTTGTGAATACGACTTTGATATCAAGCATATCAAAGGAAAAGAAAACAAGGTGGTTGATGCACTTAGTAGGAGAGTGCATGAACTACATGCTACAACCATTATCATGTACCAAAATGATATTAAAGGCAGAATTTTGGAAGTTGCAAATGCAGATCTATAGCACATGGAATTGGTAGCAAAGCTACGACAAGGTAAGATGCTACAGAGGGTGGAAGATTGTAAGTTGGAAGTTGATGGAACACTCCTGTACAAAAACTGATTTTATGTACCTAATGTCCAGGAATTGAAAATTACGATTTTGAAAGAAATGCATAATGTGACTTATGTTGGGCACCCTGGATATCAGAAAATTGTGGCAGCAGTCAAGAGCCATTACTTTTGGACAGGTATGAAGAAGGAAATTGCAGAATACATCACAAGATGTATGTAGTGTCAGAAGGTTCAAGCTGAGCATAAGCACCCAGGAGGGTTTCTACAGCCTTTACTCATCCTTGAGTGAAAGTGGGAAGTGGTGACAATGGATTTCATCACAGGATTAGCCAGAACTGGCAAGCAACATGATTCAATTATGGTGGTGGTGGACAAGCTTACGAAAGTTACCCATTTTATTCCATTAAAGACTAATCACAAGGAAGCTAATGTTGTCGATATCTTTATGAGGGAAATAGCATGATTCCACGATATTCCCAAGACAATTGTGTATGAACGAGACCCGAAATTTACCTCAAAGTTCTAGAAAGGGTTATTCAAAGGGTTCAGAACAAATCTGAACTTCATCACAACCTATCATCCTGAGTCTAATGAGAAGACAGAGTGGGTGAATCGAGTAATAGAAGAAACGCTAAGGATGTATGTGATGGACAAACCATCTAAATGGGAAGACTACCTACACTTGGTAGAATTCGCCTACAACAATGGGTTTCAAGCATCATTGAAGATGAGCCCATTTGAATCACTTTATGGCAGAAAGTGCAACATGCCAGTAAGTTGGGATAATCCAGCTGATAGAACAGTGGTTGGGCCAGAGTTGCTCAAGGAAATGGAAGAGAAAATGTTGAAGATTAAGCAAAATTTGAAGGCTTCCCAAGACAGGCAGAAGAGTTATGTTGATAAGAACAGGATCCCTGGGGAGTTTAAAGTGGGTGATCATGTTTTTCTGAAAGTGAAATCCAATAGAAGCTCCCTGAGGCTAGGAAACTGTTCAAAGTTGACAGCGATATTTTTTGGACTATTCGAAATCCTAAAAAGGATTGGACCAGTTGCATATATGCTTGCATTACCTACATCCATGACTATACATAATGTGTTTCATGTCTCATTTCTTAAGAAATATATACCTGATGCTAATCATGTTATTGATTGGAATGTGATTCAGGTGGAGAGAGAAGGCGCCTTGCAAGTGTATCATGTGCGCATATTGGACCGGAAGAGAAAACAGATCCAAAATCGAACCATAGGGCTCGTAAAGGTCCATTGGACCTGGTACGGTCCTGAGGACGCGACATGGGAGCATGAAGATGCTATGCAGGCAGAATACCCGCATCTTTTTGAAGATTTTGGAAATCTTGTTGATGTTGTGTAAAGAGTTGCACTAAGTACAGTTAAAAAATAAGGGGAGGGGATTGTAGTATCCCCAAGGACGAGCCCCAGTTGTATTTATGAATTGTAAACATGTTTTCTAGGCTGGTGAGTCGAGTGTTGATAAGCTGGTGAGCTTATGTGTTTACTAGGTCGAAGAGCCTAGGTGTTAAAGGCCAGGAGCCTGATTTTGTATATGTAATTATGCAGATCATTAATAAAATATAAAAATTGTTGCGTGCAGACTGACCATGAAGAAAGAGTGATGGGGGACTAAGCTTCCACAAGGTTAGGTAAGCAATGAGTCTAAGTGTGTGGGCCTAGGGGATAAGCTAGGGGGATTACCTCTAAAGGGGATAATCATTTATTATTATTTCTTAAAGACTAAGGTGGAAAATTGACCAAGTGTTGTCCTAAGTTCCTTGAGAAGGAATGTATGCTAAATGGAGTGCATGCAGCTCCAGGAAGACAAGTGTCGACCTGGGCGCATGTAGTTAAAACCCAAAGATTCAAGCCGTGATGGGCGTGATTCCCATTCATCCATCCTCCGCCAAAGTTCATTGGCCGGTCCTCCATATGAAACCATTTTGCCTCTGCGTCTAACCTCTGCATACCCTCACGCGTCTCTAAAACTAGAAACGGTGAAGCAGTCCTATGTTGCCTTCTTGAGAAGCCCGACGCATACTGTAACCACATGAGCCTTGCTATGTATTAGTGTTTGATTGTTACCATTTGGGTGTTCATAATTGTTTTCCCTATTGTTGTTGCTATCACCTRTACCTTGATGGAACTGAGTCGAAAGTGGTTGAAGAGGTAGGTTGTCAGACTTGTAAGAAGCTCTCTCCAAGTGAGAGATTTTGTTGGGAAGTGGTTTTCTCCTAAAGAGAGTCCAGCACCAGCTACRGAGCTCTAATAATTATCGATCCGACCTGTTGCTGAGACCCTGAGAGGGGAAGTGGAGCAGCCGATGGACTGTGGAACAACGAAGGTGCATATTCCCGGTGTGGAACACGCATGTGAGGAATGAGAGTCTGTGATTATTGGGCTTAAGAAGGCTCCTGGAGAGAATCCTTCCAGTTGCACTGTGCAGTTTCATGTCACCTCATCCTAGTCTAGGATTCCCTTGCCCTGGGTGGAGCTTAGTCCCAACTCGGGGGTGACCCACTGCTGAGCGTGATGACCAGCGTGGTCTTTAGCTGGGAGGTTTGTGGAAGGTCTGCACATAGTTGGTGGATTTATTCCAGTTAAAAGATAAGTATCATTTATGTGCTTAATGATGTATGTTATGCATGTTTGCACTACTAGTAAATGTATCATGTGTTTCGTTGCATGTGGACTTACTGTTAATCTTGTTTGAATCTAAATGATAATAGTAACTCTGTGTTATGTGTTTTATTTTGATTAAAATGTGTGTTATATGTGTGTGTGTGTGTGTGTGTGTGAATGTTCCGTGTAATAGCGTTACTCGACCTGTGGATGGTCGGGGACATTACAATTTGGTATCAAAGCTAAGTAATGTGTCAGAGTAGTGGAATTTCCCGGCTTATGGGTGGCTGGGGACATTACAGGTGGCCATCCACCTTTTCCAACTAGCTCAAAACATTTTTTCTGGCAATTTTGATAATTTACTATTTTTAGCAGTTTTTCACTTCTGGAGCCGTTTTGAGGCCCTAAACGATGTTTTTTAGGAAAACGGTGAGACATATGCAATTTCATTCAATATTTCCCCCAAAATGACTCTCCTCGATGATACCTTTCCAACGGGCTATCATACGCCTAAAACGGAGATCGTATGCAAAAGTTACGACCCCGGGAAGTTGATGTACTAACTTACCCAAACAAGGCCCACATGACTTATGGCGCTTCATCTCCTAGGGTTAAGTTTTTGGATATCTAGGGTTTTGGGCATTCCTGTTTATTGTAAAAAGGCCTTCAGAGCCTCATTGTAATCATCTTCTTGCGAATGAGCTCAGCCACCACCATTCCAGCAAGCTTGTTTCCACTGCATTTTACAGTTTCAGCTTATTTCCTTATTGAATAGAAAACCAATTTTACTGTATCTCTGTTATTTTGTGTTAAGCACCTGTTAATAATTTGTAGTCATTTTGTTCTGCTCATAAAATCTGGATCACTCTAGCTAGCTATAATAAGGATGGAGTCCTCCTTATGGAGCATGTACATGAGATTATTGTATTGGAGTTTAGCTCATTGGGAGGTTGCCCCCTATAAGAGGCAAGTGAACAGGAGTAGGAGTAGATCCTTCCATAGAAATATCATTGTATGGTGTTTCCATACCTTGAGGGTATTTTGATAAATAAAGGTTTGAGTGTTTCTAAATATCTTCTTTGTGATTCAATTTTAAGGGTTAAGGATTAATACATTCATGGAGAGGGAATAAGAAGTGATCTCATCGATTCAAGCACCAATATGATTAGATTAACTAGCTTCAATATAGTTTTTAATTCTAGCCAAGGTACCCAATCTCAAGTCTAGGCATAAAAAAATCTCTATTAGGTATTGTTTCAAAATTTTAATAGTGAAAACCAAGCTATCTAGACTAAAAAATTTCCTTCATGAACCATTACAATGGACCATAATAATAAATGGGCCTTGCCAAATTTGAAGCCTTGGCCTTTCTATTTTAAATATAGATTCACAGCCTCCTAGACCCTCCAAATACTTTGGGAAACAAAACCTCCTTTCCACTTGACATTGATATGAGTAAGTTTATAAGCTCATGCCTTGCCACAATTTATTATTATAGGGGCTCCTCTATGAATACAATTATGCATAAGAACTCCAAGATTCATTTCCTTCCAACAACTCAATAACCCATTTTATACACAAGGCTTGGACCTAAGGGTGGGCTCTAATAGTTCCCATCTATTTATCTTTGGAATGCAATAGAGGTTCTAGTTACCATGATGTAACCCTTTCCTCCCATATCAGCACAAATAAAACTATAAAGATAATTCTTAACTTGTTGTCAAGTACTAGTAGACTAAACCCAACATCAATGATAGTATACATGGATGGTTGTCAGGATCTTACTACAATCTAGAACTTAGTAGCTAAGGCCATAGGCTTGGTTAGCCACTTTTCAATACTATTTTCTATTATATAACTATGTCCAATAGTTCTCTATGGGAGGCCTTGAAAGGTAAAGGGGATGTCGAGAAACTAAAAGATATTGTCTTGATGAATCCAAGATGATCGTTGATCAACTAGCCAATAAGGGGGTTATGTGGCTTTATATAAAAACATCGGTTCTTTGCCCATTGGATCCAAGAGGAAGAGATGCGAAATATTTGAAGGGAATCCATTATGTTGCTCATAGAATCTTGTTCCTCTAATTTTGTGAGAAAAGAGTCATTTGTGAAATGCCCATTAAAATGTTGTCTAGTTCCCTAATCAGAGAGGGGGATACTTTGATTAAGCATTATCCAATTTTACGAGAAATAAGATAACCAAGGCCTCGACTACTATATCATAGATATCCTAAGCTAGTGGGAAGCCTTATCAGATGGACATAAAGAGGTCAATTCTTCTATTACACTTGTTTATATAAAGTAGGTTAAGGCTTATGAAACATGGATTTGATAAATTGTATTAAACCCCGTGGCCTTGAAAAACGAACATAACAAATGGCCACTAAACCCTATCATAAGACTTCTTAGAATCAATTTTAATGGAGAGGACAAAGGCCTAAGTATTTGGTCCACTCCACGCCTTTCGAGACCACAATAACATTATTTTGAATGAATGTCCCTTTGATGAAGCTAATCTATTATAGACAAATAATCTTGGCAAGCATAATCTACATGGCTAGGGCCTCATCTAGAATCTTATAAGATATATTTAGTAGGTGATCAATCCCTCATTGGTAATGAGATCTGGGTACCTTGGCCTAAGGATAAATCGAATAATTCCTTAATTGATATTGGCACCACTATTTTCTAACAACCTCTTTGTATACTTATAATGGGTTTGGGCCAAAAAAATCTCATGTGGTCTTGTAAAATGCCCAAACCATCATCCAATCTAGGGGACTTATTTTCAACCATGTCCATTAAAGTAGTCACTAGCCCCTCCAAAATGGTCAACAATTCCTCACATATCCTTGTTGAGCCTTAAGAAGTCCATGCAAAACCACATCAAGACAAGTTTGCATGACCACATTGCATTCCTCACTGAGTTTTTAAGATTGAAACACCACTCCATAATGGACGGAAAACTCTAACTTAATCTCTACCTGTTTAATGAGCCTCCCATTGAGAATGTTAAGAGCAACATTCTTGGACCATGCAACTATCTAAATCCATCTTCCATTAGGTTCATTGTTAGCCTTATTTACCAATTAATCATAAACTTAGGGAACTTGGTCATTAAGAATATGTGGTGAATTTGACTTGGCCATGAATAACCCTTCCTATATCTTATGATTAAGGACCATGCAACTATCTAAATCCATCTTACATTAGGGTCATTGTTAACCTTATTTACCAACTAATCATAAACTTAGAAAACTTGGTCGTTAAGAATATGTGGTGAATTTGGCTAGGCCATGAGTAACCCTTCCTATATCTTATGATTAAGGGTTAAGCATTTAAAATACACAATTGGTATTACCTAACGTGTTGCTTAATCATAAATACACAATGGGTAATACCTAACGTGTTGCTTAATCATACTATCTTCTAGATAAAGATACAGAGAAATTATTTTCAATTGTTGGAGAGGTAACGTGTTGCTTAATCATACTATCTTCTAGATAAAGATAAATTATTTTCAATTGGTGGACAACTAACATAAGCAAATTGATGGTTGAAAATTTGATTGGTTTATTATTTAAAGACAAATTCTTTTCAATTGGTGGACAAGCAAATTGGTAGACAAGCAAATTGAGGATTGAAAATTTGTTTGGTTTATTATTTAATGGGTAAATTTATTTTATTAGTTTAAGTTTAGTAAAATATTAATAAATAATTATGACACAAGGATGAAATTTTTTGATTGTAATTTTTTAATCAATTTTTTTTTATTGTTTTGAAAAATAAGTAAATTATTTTTAAAGATGAAAGTATTCTATTATAATTAAATTGAAAATAAATGGTCTTGGAATATGATCTCAAATTGTTTGTGCTTGGTTAAGAGTTTGTGGAGTTTGCTTTTTTAACAGCTTAAAAATGTGTCTTTCTTACGGACCACTTCAAAGTGGGTTTTACCAACCATTTCAGAGTGGGTTATTCCAAGTGATGTAGTTTTCCTTGAATAACTGTGATGAGTCAATCCTCATTAGGCTTGAATAATTGTGATAAGCCAATCCCCATTAGGCGATAACAGTCAGTAATAATTGTCACCTTATTGATTGACCACTAAATTATAATAGGTTTTCACACTGTGTAAAATGAAATTAAAAACAAAAAAAATTACTGCAAACCCATGTACCAATAGTACCAATACAAATTCTGCGTTGTTGGATAGTATGTTTGTTATAATCTCCACCTCACAATTCCCTCAAAATTACCAGGTGGTTAGGTAATATATTTTTTATAATCTCCACATCACAATTCCCTCAAAATTACCAGGTGGTTAGGTAATATATTTTTTATAATCTCCACATCACAATTCCCTCAGACATCTTAACCCATTGTAATAAGATTAAGACTAGAAAGATAGACCACCACAAAAAACAAAACAATTATTCTCGTCTAAAGAAAAAAAGACAGACCAAAAACCCCTTTACTCACTCCATAGTCCATAGCTGTTATGGCTATGCCAACCATCATCTCTGAAAGTCCAACCAAAAATCACCATGTAAATAATCCTAGCAATGCCAACCATGTGTCATAGCTCCTTCATCCGAGCATTATTCATGCTCTTGTAGTGCCATTTTCTGTCTCTGTCCAGTGTTCAGGCGCGCCATTTTCTGTCTCTGCCCAGTGTTCAGGCGCGCACTATACGACATGAGTCGTGGCTGCCACTCGGAGCTCATCTAAGTGGCAAAATAGTTGGATATTTTTTTTTTGGGAAAAGAGAACATAAGTCTGTCAGGACTCGGAAGCAATCTCAGGCAATGTCACGCCAAAGTTTTGAAAAACACGAAAATGGACAAAGGACGAACATCATTTCAAATGTCACAGAGAAAAAAACCTGAAATGATCTGTAACGAGTTATGACATTAAGATTCCGGGGCCAGCGGCTGCGGAAGGTATCTTTTAATATTAGACCACTTGTTATTATTATTAGGTACTGCTGCCATTTAGGGCCACTGACAAACATTCTATCCTTAGAATTAACTGCACTATCCTTGGGATTAACTGCACTAAATAAAAATGAACAGCATACAGTTACAGTACACATCGCTTTGATATGGCAACCCCACGAAGCAGAACTTCATGAACTGTAATTTACTAGCAGCAGTTCCAGGGCCGTAAATTCATGGCTTCTTTGTTGTGTACAAATGTTTCAAGCTGTTGGGCTAACATTAACATCAACATCCAGCATTATTCAGTGAATCAATCATTGGTTCATTCATTGTTGGGCTAACATTAACATCAAGCATTATTCAGTGAATCAATCATTGGTTCATTTGGTTCACTGTTTGATGTATCTTGTCAGTTTTATATACATTATTTATGGTGAGCAATATCCAACTTGCTAAGTAGTATTGAATGCTTTCGCTAATGGATTATAGGTTTATATGGATTATAAGTTCTTGAATCTGAAAACAATTCAAATCTGAAAGCCTATAATTCACCTACCACAACATTCAATATTGCTTAACAAGTTAAATATTGATTACCCATTCTTATTATTAAATCCATATCAAATTTCATCGTAATTCAAATGGGCCTTATGATGTTTGGTGGTCTGATGGGCCTTATGATGTTTGGTGGCCTGATGATCGAAATTTCAAATCCTCTCGCTGTCAAATATTTTTTTTTATGACAGTTACAAAATTTAAGGCCTTTCATTTTTTAAGTTACTACTTTCTTTTCTCTATAATAATGTTAAGAAAATATCAGAGATGAAAGGTAAAGCACCCAGGTTAATTCAATGTATTAATTAGATAAATGGTATACGAGCATAGCCTATGTCTACAATACATTTAACACAAAATTATATTTAATCTGTAGGTTAGGTTATATTTGTCATTAGGAGAGTTTATTAGAGGTTATATTTCATTTGAGCCAGCCATGTCCATCAAATCATTTAGCTTTTCATTAACAATCATAGGAGAGTTTATTAGAGGTTATATTTCATTTGAGCCAGCCATGTCGATCAAATCATTTGGCTTTTCATTAACAGTAATTGTACTAGTGGGCAGTGCGCCCAATACAAGTAACAACTCAGAGAATATCAACCATAGTACATTGCTATCAGTTAATATGCTTAAGCAAAAAACCGAAGAAAAGATTAATAAGATTAGGTGGAACACTGCTGCTACAGAATAAGGTTCAACTTTTGAGGGTGATATTTAAATGTCAAATTGAGGGTTGAATTATTTTCATGGTTTGAGTTTCAGTTTTTTTATTACGTATCAAATTACAGGCCTATTCACGAGCAACGATATCATAGACGATGCCCATTTACTGTCCCATGGCGCGCCCAATGTAGAAGGTCCTGTTCCCGTGAGTCTACAGTGCACAAATGCAAATCATGTGTTTTCATACGTATTTCCACAGAGACGAACTCTTGAGCAATAGATTGGAGTGGCAATGCTACACACAGGAACTAAACGTATGGATTGGAGTGGCAATGCTACACACAGGAACTAAACGTTTAGAATCCATTATTGAAGATTATGATCAAGTTAAACATAGTGAAGACGCAGGCCAAAAATATGCATAAAGATACAAACAACTCGAGGCATTTCGATCCCCTAGTGATCATCTTGAGCAGCGCTCAAGAGAGAAAAGAAGAGGCCCATCGAATCAACATAAATGCAGCCAATGCAGCTAGGTATATTTTTTAATAAAAATAACCCAAGTTCAAGTAACGGTCATTTGATGATTAGTTGCATCTTAGGTCAACCAGCAATTGTCTCCAACTTTCACTCAATTTCCAGCCATCGTCCCTGTTCATATGATTAGCATTTAACTCAATTTCTAAGCCTCCATTATCTTACGTTTTTCATAGTTGTTCACTTTGGCTACAACTTTGGCCTTTTCTAAGCACACCTAGCGGTTGATCTCCAAGAATGTTGGGTGAGGAATGATTTTTGGACTCTATTCAACTTTTAGTCGGCGCCATGCTCCTTAAATCTGACTTTCATCGATCTTCATATCTCTTCGATGTAGAATTTGCCACATGACCAAGGAATAGGGCTCAACCCAATCCTTTGCAGAGTCTACTAGATTCCTTATGGTGTTGATGGGGTAGAAAGCCACGTGAATGTCTACTTTTCTAAGGATCTTTGCTAGTTTCTCCAATAGACCTTTTATGTAGGGTAGAGAAAACATTTTCATCTCTTGACGAGCACTTTGTTTCCCCTCATAGGATCTTCTTGCTTTAACTATAGCTTCCTTAATCTGGTTAATTGTGTACCCATTCCTTTTAAAAGCATCTATTAAATGCCTTACTTCTAGCTCTACATGTTCTTTGTCTGAGATGCGTAAGGCACGGGTCACTAAGGTGTTAAGCACTCCAAGCTTTTGCGAAGGAAAATGGTGTGAATTTGCATGCAAGTATCTGTCAGTATGTGTAGGTTTCCTGTAGACCTCATGCACAAAGGCGCCATCTCCTTTCTTGGTGTTGTGAACATCCAAAAACATAATTCTATTATCCTTTTCAATTTCCATTGTAAATTTAATGTTGTAATGTTGATGGTTTACATGATTGAAGAACTCGTCCAAGTTGTTCCTCTTGTGAGGCCAAAGGAAATTTGTGTCATCAACATATCTCCTCCAACCTTTGGGTTTTAAGGGGAAAGAGTCTTGTTCTTGCCTCTCAAAGTGTTCTGTATACAAGTTGGCGACAACGGGGACCCCATAGACACTCCTTCGGTTTGCTCATAAAAACTCCCCCGAAACGTAAAGAAGGTGGAGTTCAAGCAAACTTTCACCAACACTTATGTCTCCTTATCATTTACCTCTTCAATGACCTTGATGGCCTCTTCCAAAGTATTAACTCACAAAAAACGGGTTCAAGAGTTAGTCAACTTTGTTGCTAGGTGTTGTGCTTTTTATAGATTTGTTGCATTTTGAGAACCTAAATAGAGTCTACAATGTGAGTACAGTGGGGATGTTCATTTCTTGTGTATTTATTAATATGTATATATAGGAAAATTCCAGATTTCGTTCATCCAACTATCATGGATCAAAGTCAACGAGGTCAATGCTCCATATCAGTTAGATGGACAGAATGTGCAATCAGTATATATGACAGGGCATCGAATATATAAAAAGTTCTAAAGATTATAAAGTTGAAAAATGTATATAAACTTCAAGTATCAATATTATTTTTTATGTGTGTACTGTTGTATATGTAGAAGTATTGAACTTAAATAATTTCCTATTTAATATATACAGATGAACATATGATTAAGTTATATATAATATATTGTAAGTATATTATTTTATTAAGTTGAGAAGAGCCTTTTAAGATTCACTATGGATGCCTCTGAATGCGGTGCTACATGTTGAGAACGCATTAGGACAGAGAACAACCACTTGGAGGCCTAACACGACATGGTAGATAGATGGTGGGACGGTGTAGACAAGAGGATCTCAAGGTGGCCACCAGATACAATAGCTAGTTCGTCGGAATGAGGAATGTGAGAATGACAGGACCTGTGCGGAGTATGCCAACCTCGATACATGATGTGACGAAGTGGACAAATGGTAACTTGGTTAAGACAGATGGTTCACAGTTTAGTTAAGGGGGCAATACGATGGGGATTTGAAGGTGGTTTCCATCATCAGGAGAGGTGGCCTGTACAGACTCAACTGTTGCGGGAACCAAGCGCCATGAATATCAAGTATGTGTGAAATCGTGGGAGTACTTAAAATGCAGAGAAAATCGATGAGAACTATCCAGAAGTCGTTATGGCAAGGATATCGGGTGCGGTGGTTGATGTGAAAGGAATTAGCTACGTGAGGAGCTGGTGTAATGGGTCGACATTGTTTAACCTATTACAAGAGGAACACTTTAGCTAGAGAATTTTCTCAAAAACTCACTTGAAGCTTTGCAGTGATAGTGAGTAGAAGGTCTAGAGGTGGGATTTATGTCTCTCGACCTAAGGAAATAAACATTGGGGAGAGCATGAGATTCATTGTTGTTTGATTTCAGAGTGGATGGTCACATGATCTTGGAGAAGGTGTATAAGCAAGGGCTTGTGAAGAGGTCGAGGAGATAGACACAGAAAGAATGTTAGAATAAAATAGATGTGCTCATTTTCACCATAGACAATATAGAAATATTGTCACCCAACCATAGGCACAATTTTGTTGGGTATGTGTTATATTCTTTGCACGAGTAGTAGTGTTTGCGTTGCGCAGAGGGGTTTGAGGGGAGGCCACTAGCCCCCCCCCCTTGGGGAGTGCAGGGGGGCGAAATCCCCCCATGCGGGGGTCCGGGGACAATGCCCCCGAGAAAAAAAAAGTATGCCTTGGGAAATGTGTCACATATTTAGGTGGTTTTTCGGCACATGGTTTCTTTGCCGATGGTTTTCTATTTCTAGTTAAGGAATTAGGGTTGTTGACTAATCCAGGTCATTGGGTTAGGGTTTTGGATGACGTTGGCTCCTATATGTATATTGTATTGTAAACAATGTACCACTATGAATGAATATATAATATGTTGGTTTTCCCGGTTTGGGTTTCCAGGGGAAAAATATCTCTGTAATGTTTGTATTTTCCATTGTATATTTTATGTTCTTTTACTAAAAATCTGTTTCTAGTAAATATTGTAAAAGGTTAAAATCTACAAAGGCCACCCCCGAGCACCTTTAACCTTGATAGAAAAAATAATTATGGAAGCAGACCAATAGCCAACCAAGGTAGTATACCTCTCTCAAGGCTAGAATACCAAGAAGAAATAACCAAACACCAAATAGATAGTCCAAACCATAACCCAAGACTAAGTCACTACTGCAACAGTTGCAGTTCTCCTCTAGTCATGCGCACCACTTGTCCTTATGCAGTCGTGAGTGTGTGTCCAAATGCGCTCTAGCGCCCTCTATTTATACTGCTCCAACTCACCTAACTGGGTCGATATCTCTTCCTAGAGGCTAATAACTCAATATTAATTATTCTCTTGAGCCGACTTATCTTCTAGGGCTATTATCCAACATTTTAGGGTTTCTATCGCTTCTCGAACTATTCTAGTCTCATCAAAGGTTACACATAGAGGTTAATACCTCCGGCAGCTACCATAATATCAACACTCCCTTCTATCTAGGGAGGTATTAAAGGAAATGGTCTTGAGCACAAAAAGACCATTCAACCGATAGCATCATCATAGCCATGCAGGCTATCTCATGATCAAATCACAAGCACCATCATCACTATCCAACTAGCTAGTCTCCATGGAAATCAGAACAATGCCATCCAATAGAACACAATTGTGTCTATTCATAGTAGTATACAACTACTATCCAGTGGTACACAACCACTCCTAGTAGCACACTGCTACTAACCAGTGACACATAGTCACTACCAGTGGATCACATCCACCACAGTAGGATACAACTACTGTCCAGAGACATACAGTCTCTACAACAATCATATCATCTGATATCAACCTGCATAAACAATATCATGATACAAACTGAGTCATCTGGGCCATTCTTCCACTCACATCTATGAGATCTGGAAGAGCATCTGCCCTTGGAAAGTTAAACATCACCCATGGGCTATCTAGACTATTCTTCTCAAGCATAGAAGAATAATTGTCCCCAATTTTTTAACCTGGACCATTCAACCTAACTGGGCCATTCTTCCAGCACCAATCACAGTGCAACCTGGAGAGAATGAGTCTGCCCTAGGGAATGAATGTCCATGATTGTTGAACCTGAACCATTCAACCTTACTAGGCCATTCTTCTGGCAATAATCACAGTGCAACCTAGAGAGAATGATTTTTCCCTAGGGAATGACTGTCCGGACCATTTCCTATGGAAATGACTATCCTGCACCAACCTCCTACATCAGACCATTCTTTGAAACTGCTCACAACTGTAAACTTCGAAAGAATGACTGCTCGAAGAAGTGGACCATTCTGCTTGACCAATTCTCAAAGTCACTGCCAAGAAGAATGATTGTCCTAGACGATTCCCCCACACTGGACACAAGGGGAATCGATGTCTACAGTACATAAACAATCTATCAGACCATTTTCATTACGAAAATGACTATCCGCTCTGGACCATTTTTCGAACTGGAAAATGATTGTTCGTCAGAAATCTTGGACCACTTTCAGGACTGGAAAGTGACTACCCAACCTGGACCATTTTCCAAACTGGAAAATGACTATCCATATATCAATAACATATTAGTGCTCCCTCCCAACCTGGGGATCTATCTCTTCCCTTTCAACTAAGAGAGTTATCTCCACGAGCCCCATCTTGTCCCTTAAGTACGCAAACTTTATTTTGGACAGAGGCTTTGTCAAAAAATATGTTACCTGCTCATTTGTGGAGATATATTGGAGTTTCACTTCTCCTTCCTGGACTTTATCATGAATAAAGTAGTATTTTATCTCAATATGCTTCGACCGGTCATGAAAAACTAGGTGTTCTGATAGCTTCATTCAACTTTGATTGTTACGGTCGAATCTAGTACATGAACAAATAGTCCAAAAATCATCTTCCTCAGTCATACTGCTTCGGTACATGCTTCACATGATGCGATATATTCTTCTTTTGTAGTGCTGAGTGTGACATACTTATGTTTCCTATTGGCCCATGATATCATAGAAGAGCCTAAGTTGAAACACATCCCTGAAGTACTCCTTTTTTCTTCTGCACTCCCTGCCCAATCTGAATTTGTGAATTCATGAAGTTGTATATCATTGGTTGAGGTGTATGTTAAACCATAGTTTAACATCCCACTCTTATATCTTAGAACATGCTTTGCAGCTATCCAGTACTCATGTTGGGTTCCACCTGGAACTAGCTTAAAGTGTTTACAACAAAGCAAATATCTGGTCGAGTATTCATTAGATACATCAATGACCAAATCAATTGTCGATACAGGGACAGATCTATTGGATCAGAATTTGAGTCTCTTACTTTTCTTATATCTTTGGTCATAGGAGTGGCCATGGATTTACAATCCATCATTCCAAATTTTTGAAGGATATTTACTGTATACTTTCCTTGTCCAAGGAGGATTTCACCACGCTTCTACCATACTTCTAGTCCCAAGTAATAATGCATGAGACCAATATCTTTCATATCGAGCTCATAAAATAACTCCTTCTTACACTAGATGATGAGAGACTTTTCACCTGTCAAGAATAAATCGTCGACATACAACACTGGAAGCACAACCTTGTAGTAGATATTTGGATCTGCATGACTCTTAGAGAAACCAAGTCTTATTAAGTAAGTGTTAATTCTGACATACCAAGATCTTGGAGCTTGCTTGAGTCCATACAAGGCTTTGTTTAATCTACAAACATGAGTGTCTTTGGGATGCACCTCAAAACCTTGAGGTTTTTCAATGTACATTTATTCTTCAATTGCTCCATTGAGAAAAGTTGTCTTTACATCCATCTAATGTAAACTCCATCCCATGGAAGCAACAAGGGACATAATGGCTCTAATAGAAGTATATCTAGCAACAGGAGCAAAGGTTTCTTCATAATCTTATCCCTCCTTCTGGGAGAACCCTCTAGCCACAAACCTTGCTTTGTATTTATCTATGCTTCCATCTATTTGCATGTTTGATCTTATAGACCCATTTTGAAGTTACCACTGATTTTTCCTTGGGTCTAGGTACAATTTCCCACACGTAATTTTTCATGATAGACTGGTATTCTTATGTCATGGATTCTTTCCATTGTTTCTTTTGAACTGCTTCTTCAAATGTGGTGGGTTTTTCATTTATAAGTTTTGTCATACACGCTGCATAGATGGAGAATCTTTTGGGCTTCTTTCTTTCTCTCTCTAAAAGTGCCACTTGGAGCTTTGAGTTTTTCTGCTTCTTATAGAGTAGCTTCAAGCCAAGTTGGATGTTTTCTAGTTTTGGGTATATTGACTGATTCAATAGATCTGCAAGGTTTCACTAGATGATCAAGTTGTTTTGGTTCTTCATTCTGACCTTCTAGAAAATAGGTGCTTTCTTCTTTAGGCTCTTCATATTCCTCTTCCATGGAGTCTTCTATAGATTTCGTAAAAACCAACTTCTCATTGAAAGTTATGTCTCTGCTAACTTCAATCTTATGTTGTTCTGGAATATATATTCTATAGGATTTGGAGGATTCACTATATCCAAACAATATTCCCTTCCTTCCTGAGGGTTCTATTTTCTTCCTTTTATCCTTGGGAACATGAATGTAAATAGGACAACCAAATATTCTTAAGTGTTCCACACTAGGTTTCTTTCCTGAGAAGGTTTCTTCTGGAGTCATATCCTTCAATATGCGATGGGGACTTTTGCTATGAACATATATTGTTTTCATGGCTGCTTCTCCCCATAGGTACATGGATATACTTTGACCATTCATTAGTGCCTTCACGGTTTCTTCAATGGATCTATTCTTCCTTTCTACTATACCATTTTGTTGAGGATTATAAGGAACAGTTGTTGGGTATGTGTTATATTCTTTGCATGTGTGTGTGTGGGTGCGTCAGATACGACAACTGTGTCTGACGATCCCTCTCACTAGAGATTTTCCGTGTGCGTCAGGCACTTTCCTAGGGGGGTCCCAGGGGGGGGCAGGTATGCCCCCCCCTGGTTACGCGCAGTGCCCGATTTTTGTTTTTTGGGCGGTTTTTGCTATTTTTAGCGGTTTTGTAAATTAATCCCGAATTAAGGGATTAGGGTTTTGGTATCTACAGAATACCTAAAAGCATTATATATATTGTATGGTGAATGGTGAAATTCGAGATAATGAATATAAGAAAGGTTTTCCCGGTTGAGGGTTTCCGGTATAAAATCTCTGTGTACTCTGTGTATGAGCCATTGATTAATTTTTGTCTTGCTTAAGAATCTATATGCATTGCTTTACTTCACAGGTTTAAAACTTACAACAGTTAGTTCCCTCCTAATCCCTGCTGATTTAAAAAAGGAAACAAATTTATTGGATGTGTATTCTCCTACATTATCTGTTCTCGAAAGTCTTGATTTTCTTGTTTGTGAGGTTTTCTGTTTCTGCCTTGAATTCCTTAAACTTATTGAAAACTTCATCCTTTGTCTTCAAGAGATACAACCAAGTCTTTCTTGAGTAATCATCTATGAAGGTTACATAATAAAGAGAACCTCCTAGAGATTTGATTGGCATCGGACCGCAAACATCTGAATGTATTAGATCTAAGATTTCCTTAGATATATTATCGCTACTTGAGAATGGATTTTTAACATTCTTTCCAAGCGCACATCCTTTACAAATTCCTTCATGTACAGATTGTAGTTTGGTATTCCTACAACCATTTTCTTGAGGAAAGATAATGCTTGATAGTTAATATAAGCATACCTTATATGCCAAAGTTCACTGGGATTGACTTCATCATGTACAAGAGCTTCATCATTTCGTTCTAGTAGTCTGTATAATCTACCTTCACGAGTTCCAAAACTCTAGCACTCTCTATGCTGGAGTCTCTAGACCAAGCTAGTACTTCACCATCTACAAAGGCTATTATATTTCCTTTGTCTTCTAAGAAAGAGATAGATACAAGATTCTTTACTAAACCAGGTACATATAAGACATTACTCAAATGAACATTGTTACATGATTCCAATTTGATGGAGGCTTGACCAATTCCTTTGACTGGATAGGTGTTATTATCTCCAAATTCTAATTTGTGAGATGTCTTCTTTTGGTTCAGACTGGAGAATCTGACCTAGTCTCGTGTCATATGCCTGAAGCTCCATTGTAAATTATCCACATGTTATCTTCAAAGGATCCTGCAAGAGTTGAATAGCATAGATGATATTCCTTTTCATTCATGATTTATGTTGACTAATAGCTGGTCAAACTTTGATTTTGACTGGTCAAATGTTGACTTTGACCCAAAATATCAACCTTGACGTTTTTTCCTTCTGAGAGTGACAATAGGTGCATTGGACTAAGGTGCACTAGAATATCCTTTCCTTGGGCAAAATGTTCCATCATAAGGTGCTGGGAAAAAGGTTTAGGGTTTGCAGTTGCACTTGCTAGAAAGCCTAGTGGCAGTGCTTCAGTGATTGCACGTGCTAGAAACCCAAGCGGTAGTTCTTCAATGATCTTGATAATGTATAGCTTAGCTTCCTTCCAGTGGTTAGACTGATTGAAGGAGGTGTGGGCCCATAACCTATTAAAATAAAAGAGATGTGTTCATTTTCACCATAGACAATATAGAAATATTGTCACCCAACCATAGGCACAAAGGCCACCCCCGAGCACCTTTAACCTTGATAGACAGAATAATTATGGAAGCAAACCAATAGCCAACCAAGGTAGTGTACCTCTCTCGAGGCTAGCATACCAAGCAAAAATAACCGAAGACCAAACATAAAGGTCCAAACCATAACCCAAGACTAAGTCACTACTGCAACAATTGTAGTTCTCCTCCAATCATGCACACCACTTGTTCTTATGCAGTTGTGAGTGTGTGTCCAAATGAGCTCTAGTGCCCTCTATTTATACTACTCCAACTCACCTAACTAGGCCGACATCTCTTCCTGGAGGCTAATAACTTAATATTAATTATTCTCTTGAGCCGACTTATCTTCTAGGGTTATTATCCAATGTTTTAGCATTTCTCTTGCTTCCTAGAATATTCTAGTCTCGTCAAAGGTTAATACCTCCCGCAACAACCATACTATCAACATAGAAGGGATGCACAAAGGATGCAGGTAGACCACCAGGTAAAGACATGTCAGCTAAGGGTTGCAGGATGGCTAGGCGAGGAGCACAGGATGATCGTAAGAAGGGAAAGAGAGTAGAGACTTCATCATCCCATGGACCAGTAAATTGAACCAAGGCATCCAAAGCAGCATGGATGGAAGGCTCCATGTTTAAATATCTTTGTACAAATGCAGAAATAAGACAACAACAGAAATTGAAGAAGTTGTGTGACTCCAGAGGCACAACACCACCGAGGAAGTGATAGTGGAGGAAGTGAAGGGGTGGGTGGACAACCCTTTTTACTCAAGGACATGTGAGACAAAATACTTCAAACTAGAAAAGACATACTAGATAGTCAATGCCATGGTGGCCCAAGCGGTGGAAAAAATAAGAAAATAAAATGAGGCCACCCTACAGGCTGTTAAAATTATGGAAGGGAATTTTGAACTCTTCTGCAAGTCTCAATTTGGTATAAGATTCAAAGTCACCCCAGAAGGGAAAAAACATGAACAACACTAGACTGTGCCAAGGGACTTGAGCTCTCCTCGTTCGAAGGAGCAACCTATCGCAATTGATGATGAAGAAAAAGCTCGAGACATTAGAGCAATAACCAAGCTGGAGAAATCTGAAGAGGCACAAGAGGGAATCCGAGTTTGAAAGAATTTACTTATTTTGATTAATATATATATTATCAAACATGATAGTCTGCTTAGGGTATATAGAAGTTCAATATTTACTCAACATATAGGCTCTTGGCTTTATCATATAGATTGTTTGATATCATTTTTGAAGACCAATTTAAACTATGTGATCAAAGAAAATATGTATAATTGTTCTCTGGAAGGGTATTGGTTTTCATTTTGGCAAAAGCCCTCCCTAAGGTGTATGTATTTTTTTCCTCTATATATAAATAGAAATACAAAGATAGTTTTTATATTTTTATAAAATATATGAGATTGTAGTTTGATAATGTGAAAAAAAGGAAAAAAAAAAATATTTCCACATTTGTTTAAGTTTAATAAAGAAATTATTAATTCAAGTAACTGTAACTATTAATATAAGGGTAGTCTAAACAAATTATGAATCTATTTTTTTGCATATGTTATTTTTTCAAGTATCTCAAAATATTGGAAAAGAAAATTTCTATTTTTGCAATGAAATTTGACAAAAATAATTTTGGGTTAATGAATTGTGAATATCAATATTAAAAAATTAACATTAAACAATTCAATTGCAACTAGTTAAAGAGGGTATTGTGATAATCCATTTTTATATTAAAAACAACAACTACATTCATTCAAAATTGAAATTTTAGCAAAAAATTTACTTAATAGGATTCTAAGAAAAACAATAAAAGGATGATAAACCTATATCTAAATGAAAACATTTCTTCCAATTTTTCACTAAGTTTGTGGGTCAAAGAGATTTGATCATTTTAGCTTGATAGATTTAAAGTAAAAATGAATATATAATTAGTATTTTTTTATATAATTGTTAAGATTGATTTAAGTTGATTATAACATTTCATATTTTTTTCATGGTAAATTTTTATTTTCACTTTTACAAGAAGGATATTAACTTGCATTTCATTTTAATTTATTAAGTTGCTTTACTTTATACAATTAAAATATTAAGACAACCTAAATATTAGTTTAATTTCATTATTATTAATATTTTATTTAATTTTTAAAATTATGTATAAACATTATTACATTACACAAGGATATATATATATATATATATATATATATATATATATATATATATATATAAAAGAGAGAATTTAGACATATACATATTTATAAAAATTACTATATAGAGATAAAAATAGAGATTTCAATTTACATTTAAATAGAAATACTATACATATAATATTTATATAGAAATATTTTTTTTGTTTGCTAGTATGTCTTTTACCAACATGTGGTATTCTCAAAAGGAAATCCTTAAAATCCAATAAAGCTAGCTAAATTTGACATATTCACATATAAATATTATTATAATGTAAAAATACATATATTAATAATAATCAAAATTGTATTTTTACATATTGTATTCACATAAATTGTGAATTTTAAATTTTGGAAATATGAATAAAAATTTCAACTTATATATATACATATATGATCCAAAAAAAATTGCATTTTTAAAAACTTAATTTCTCTTAATACTTAAGAGATTTCAAATTAAAATAAACTTATAATAAGTTGAAAATTTTTAATGCATATAAAATAAAATTTTATATTTAAAAAATAATTAATATAATTAATTTGTATTTATAATCCTTAAAGTTAAACCCAAACCATGATTTCTTAGGGTGTACAATGATAATGCAGAGGAATGAAGACACTTTAAACCACATGATGATGATTGCTTGTCACCACTCCTTTTGTTTTCATTCATTTGATTGAAATAATCTCTCGAAGATACACTCATTCCATAAAAGTATATATTTGTTTTTATATATTTGTTTATAGTAAAAGGATATATTTGTTTGGTTTTTGTTCCACCAAACTTATCAATGAAAAAGGTTAATGAATATCCTAGTCGAGATCATGTGAACCATGCCTTTCGAACGCATAAAGGAAGTTATCTTTGTGTTTTGCACTTCCTATTTGTTTTTTTCCATGTACATCAGATCTTTGGTTTATGTGCAATATTAATTAATGGTAATATGTAATTTGTATGTTTCATTTATTTTATATAAAATGTTTTTTAATTATTAACATAAAAAATATTTTCTTCATTATTACAAAATAAATATATTTTTTTTTAAGTTATTTAAGCTTTTCAAGAATAAGTTATATATCAAAATTGTTATATAAATATATAACAAAATTATAAAAATTACAACTTTACAAAATTTATACAATCCATTGTTACCTATTCATGAAATTTATAAGAGCTTTTGTCATTGAGGTTGGAAAAATAAAGTTGAACATAAAATATAAATAAGCAATTGTCAAAGTGAAACATATGTTTACTTAAGTGTCATCTTTCTCATTTGGGGAACCTCAAGTGTCATCTTTCTCATTTGGGGAACCTCAACTGTCATGGGTTAAACTTAAGATTTAGAATGATGGACCCTGCTAGATCATTGACCTATCCAATTTCTTAGAAAAATTCTCATTTTTTGAAATGATAAAGGAGAGCATTATGAACCCTTTCTCTCACAAACAACACAACCAACTTTATGTTTCAATTTATCTTCTAAATAATGAGATAACTTAGAATGAGGTGAGGGTGTAAGAGAGGAAACTAGGAGATCCTTGCATGCAATGCAAGAAGTCTCACGCAATGCTTATCATTGGTCACAAATGTGCTATGTCTACTTCTATCTTTTGTACTTGGATTGTAAACTACGTATAATGGTTGGCTCATACGAAAACTATTAAATCAAGAAAAAACTTTGGAGGCTCGGCCAAATTGAACATGAATTCATTGCATTTTTCCAAATGAAAATAACATTCTAAATTATAATAGCATGCTAAGCTACATGAAATTCAATGATCATGGTAGTTTGTTTTCAAGGAGGACAACCTACTAGGAAATGGGAATAAGGAGAAATTGGTGCAAAATTTAGTGATTTTGTTCCAAGTTGAATTAACATAAACACAATAACCAAAATAAGTATTGGATATTTTCAAGGTGATGAGACAAAGGGAATTTTGATTGGGGAATGCTAAGATCAACTAACCCATAGCCCATAACCAACCCTTGATCACGAGGGCACATGGAAAGAAATCCTTTTTAGACTCAATCAAATGTTTCTAAACATCACGCATATGAAAGCGTAAAGTTGATCGCTTGGATTTGAGCGTAAAAATCTTATTCATATAGGTGGGTTTCCAACATAGGTTTATGGTAGAGCCACTTATAACGATCAATTGACTTATATTTATTGAATTATTGGCCTCAATCCGGATATAATAACTCCACCAAGCTTGATACTAAAGGTTTACATTCATGGAAAGAGAATCATGAGCAATATCCTTAATTCATTCTTGAGCACTAGTATGTGTGAATTGGCCAACCTAAATTTAGTCTTTAATTCTAAACAATGTACCTAATTACGAGTCTAGGAATAAATCATGCACGTGATTATGGTATCGAAGCATCTTTTGAAGAATCTTAGAGCTAAAAAACTAACTCGACCAAAAAATTTCCATTTTGAACGAAGCTGGGGACCAACATAAATACTGGTCTTAGACCTTCCAAATATTTTGAGCAACAAAAGTATCTTTCACCATGGTAATCATCATGGTAATGATGAGACTTTTTAAGTTCATGAAAAAACATATTTTATTGCCCATAGGAGCTCCTCTAAAACTGTAATTTCATAGAGAAACCTTCCAAGGTTCATTGATTCCCAACACCCTAATAACCCATTTTGTAAATAAGGCTTGGGCCTAAGATAGTCTATGTAATAAAATTTCACCTCAACACTTGTCAGGGTAACAATGAGATTTTCTAAATTCAAGCCCAACCACATTTTGTTACCCATAGGAGTTCCTCTAAAAATGAAATTTCATAGAGGTATCTTTTAATGTTCATTGCTTTCCAATACCTTAATAATCCATTTTTCATATAAGCTTGGGCCTAATTGTGGATTTTGATAATTCATATTCCTGGTGCATGGAAATGCAACATAGGTTCTAATTAGCACAATGGAAACCATTGCACCCATCCATATTATCCCAAAGAAATCTATGAATATATTTCTCATGACACTTATAAGCGTTATTAAATAGAACTCAACATGAATAGTATACATGGGTTCCTATTAATATCCTATTAAGAATTTAAAACTAAGCATCCAAGGGAATAGGAGACTTAGTTGGACACTTCTTAATTATGTTTTCTACATGTTATATAACCATGTTCCATAGTTTTCAGGTGACTTAGGTCGGTGATGCTAAGAAACTTAAAGATCTATATCAATTTAATAAAAAAGGTCAACCTTTCTTATCTAACCAACTATGGGGTCACGAGGATTGCATTTGAAATAATCGGTTTTAACCCACTATATCTAAGATCCAAAGGTAGTGGTAAATCCATTATGTTACTCACATGTTCTTTTTCCTCTACTATGGTGAGAAAATAATCATTTGAAAAATTCCCATTAAGAAGTTGCTTAGTTTCCTACTCAAAGAGGGGGATACCTTCACTAAAATACTAACCCAATGGATGAAAAATGAGATGGTCCAAGACCTTTGAATTTCCATAACTTACAATGCTTAAGCAAGAGAGCACCCTTGTCATATGGACATGAAGAGGTCTAGTCCTTTTGATTTTCACATGAGATTATAAAGGTAAGATGAAGCCTCTAAATTTTAAAAATAGAGTTTCCACGATTCTAAAGAGTCTTGAATATGACCACGAGCTTATCAAAAATTTTAGAGTTTCCACAATTCTAAAGAGCCTTGAATGTGCAGTATTCTAGATATAAAATAGTATGCAGAACATAAATATTTTAACTAGAAATGGCAGAGAAGCAATGATATAAGTATAACAATACAAGAATAATACTAGAATAACACCAAAAAGAGCACTTTGATTACTGATAGCAATGTTCACTTGCCTCTTAGAGGGGGTAACCTCCAGCAGAGCAGAGCTCTATTACAATAATATCCAAGACAATATTTCTCATACCCTCTACTTCTATTTATACTAAATCTATCTATCCAAAAGAACAATCTAGAGGAAGATCCTTCTAGAAGTGGAAGCTTCTATTAGATCTTATTAC
The DNA here is from genome assembly GCA_009831015.1 of Picea engelmannii. Lineage (NCBI taxonomy): Eukaryota > Viridiplantae > Streptophyta > Pinopsida > Pinales > Pinaceae > Picea > Picea engelmannii. Next base: position 142,115 of record ML789384.1, on the reverse strand, counting down.
ATTTGACTTATTCTTCCTTATTGCTAGGCCTTATTAATATTGGCCTTTATTACATGGAATTATATTATTCTACCTACGCGAGGGGTTAGGGAGGTTAGGTCCCTAACATGCCCTCCCCCTTGAATAACAACCTTGTCCTCAAGGCTTCAGATGAGGGAATTGTTGTAGAATGGTGGTCGGCTCCCAGGTGGCATCTTCTGGATGGGTATATTTCCATTGGACTAACACTTCCTAGATGGTGCATTGACGGAGAGGAAGTTCTCTCTGGGCCAAGACTGCTTGTGGCTGCAACCATATGGATCCTTCTTCATCCAACTCAGGGAGATTATTTTGAGTTTGGCACTTAGTTCCAATCACCTTCCTTAAGCAGGAAACATGAAAAACTAGATGGAGCTTTGAATGACTGGGTAGAGCTAACTAATAGGCCATCGATCCCACATGCTTGAGAACTATATAAGGACCATAAAATTTGGGCGCAAGTTTCTGACAGTGTTGAGATTTGTGTGAATTCTTCTTATAAGGTTGTAGTCGAAGAAATATCTGGTCCCCTTCAACAAAATGGCATTCGAAATTACCTTGATCTGCTTGTTGCTTCATGCGATTTTAATCCATGACCAGATTTTCTTTGAGGGCGCAAAGAATAGCCTCATGGATTGTAAGATTTGTGTCAACCTCTTGAACCTTCGAGACCCCTGGAATATAGGAGAGAATCGATGGAGACTTTTGGCCATAGACTGCTTCAAAAGGAGTCATGTGAGTAGTTTTATGGTAAGAGGTTTTGTACCACCATTCAACTAGAGGTAAGCATTGAGCCCACCTATTTTTTCGCTCAGATGCAAAATACCTCAAATATGTTTCCAAACACTTGTTGACAACTTCAGTCTGGCCATCCATCTGGGGGTGATAGGCAGTGTTGAGATGCAGTTGGGTGCCCTATAGCTTGAACAATTCTTGCCAAAAATTGTTGGTGAAATTGGGGTCTCTGTCAGAGATAATAGAATTAGGCATGCCATGAAGCTTGAAGAAATAATCCATGAAGATTGGAACCACTGTGGTGGTTGTGAATGGGTGTTGAAGAGCACAAAAATGAGCATATTTGGAGAGACGATCGATGACCACCATGATGACTGACTTATTGCCTAATTTAGGTAAGCCAGCAATGAAGTCCATAGAAATATCTCACCAAATAGAAAAAGGAATCATAAGTGGTAATAGTGTGCCTAAAGATTTGACAGTTTCTCCCTTGTTGCATTGACAGACCTCACATTCAGCCACAAAGGTGTGGACATCATGTTTCATACCCTCCCAAAAAAAAGAATGTTTGACTCTTTCATAGGTTTTAGTAAATATTGAATGTTCGGTTGTGGGTGAGGCATGAAGTTCAGAAAGAACTGTGGATCAAGTTGGGATTGCTTGCATAAATACAAACGGCCTTTGTAGCGAAGCTCTTCATTATGCCAAAAATAACCTGGAGAAACTGAAGAATTGTGTTGCAATTGGTGGAGCAGGCTAGAAATTTTTGGGACTTGCAACCATTCCTGATGAACAGCTTGGAGCCAATCCAGTACAATGAAGGGGAGGGAGAAAAGAGATTGTAATACCCATGTTTCCCCCAGCTTGTAATTAATGATTAATTAGGTTACCATGCTATGGCATGTGAAAGATGTAAATGTAATGTTGTTTAGATTGGCAACAAATGACTGTGGGGGTGAAGCCTTGAAGTATTGGCCATGATATCATTAGAGGAAAAAAATGGGAAAACTAGAGAGGGTCCATTATGTCAAATACCCCAAAGTTTCCCCTTGTTGAGGAATAATAAACCTCCTCCCAAACCCAAGGACAAGAATCAGTTAATGAAGGATAGGATCGATGGTTGAACCATCAACCACCCCCATGAATGGAGGCATGGACTCGTTGAAGAATGTCATCCCAAAGCACCACAACATATGGCAGACCCAAGATGACTCAATTTTCCTTCTGACAGAAGAAACAGGATAGGTGGAAAAACCTTCTTGAGGAAAGGGGGTGCAAGCAATACACGTGCAGACGGTGGAGAAGAGGGCACGCGTGAGACTCTGCATAGAGAAGGAGACACCAGAAAAGAGGGTGTGAGGCTCTCCAGCTGAGAGGTTGGCAGAAAACATGTCCTAAAGGAGAGGACTACAAGCTTGAAGCTGAGGAAGCATATGACTAACCACGCAGGGTGGTTGTGAGAGAGAGAGGGTCTCTGAGAAATGGCATGGATTCCCTAGTGATATCATGGCTTGGCATGGGGGCAGCCAGAGTGATAAGATTGAATGCCTCTGAGCCTATGGTTGGGTGGAAAGGCGCACACCCACAGTCAGTGAGTTGGTTGCAACCTATAATAAATAAGTATACTCATACCCTGTGTAATTTGAGTTGTAACTGTGAAATAAAGTTGGATATCCTATGAATGATTAGAGATGTGCATGTTTGCTTTATGGTTGGACTATGTTCCTTTATCTTTGGCTGGACTGTGTTGATTTATACACGTAAATTCTCAATCCATGTAGTGGATCAAGTTAAAACAAATGAACTATGAGTCCGTCGAACTTGGGCACAATTCACGTGTCTGTGTTTACACTTCCAGTTATTCTGGGCCTCCTGGATAAGGGAGTTCGTTAGGCTCAAGAGAGCTAGCGTGGTGGTGCACATAACCTACACAACCTATGTAGGAGTGGAGAACTCTCTAAGTTTTAACTCCGGAAGAAACACAAGGAACATCCCCTCATTTCATTTGAGGTATTGGTAAGCTCATGAGTTATAACGCTCTTGGAGTGTATACAAGGGAGCGAATTCCCCAGACCTTTCACCCACATGACCAAGGGATCATGCCTAAGCCCTTAACTCATTTACAGCTAAAGAAATTAGCTTGTATTCCCACAAGATATTTCAAAGGACCCATGTGACCAAGGTTTGAGAACCCTGCACTAGGCTCAAAAGGAGTTGAGACTTCTCGGCTTCAAAACTCCGGGAGATCAGAGATCCAAAGTGTTTCTACCCTATCCTTTTATAAAAAGGTCAAAGGAAATTGATAGTTATGATTACCTATAAGTTTGATTGGCACCTGGTGGTCTCCCTAATCGTGGCGGATAGACCTACCCCGTCGTTAAACGTCGATCCTTTCTTCCACCCCAAACTGTTGTGAGTCATAGATCTGGGAAGGATCGGAGGTCCCCTTTTCCATTGGATATACGCCAAGGAAACTTATGCGAATTTCCACTTCAGGAGAGTGGAGAAATGTTAAGACTGAAATTATCGAAGGCCAGAGTAGCGAATTAATATGGATCGTAGATCTGGGGATCCTTCAGAATTCCCCTTGGTCGTTAGATTTAGCTCGAGGTCATCTCAGCGTTGACCACTCCAGGGAGAATGAGGAAGTTACACCACCAACTCCCCGAAGGTTGAATCCTCGAAGTAATGGAGGCCATGTATCTGGAGACTACGTGGACTCCTATTAACCGTGAGATAGAGGGGTTGGGAAGCTATCAATCTAAGGTGACATGGCACCCTGACGTCACTCAAGGTGACGTGGAACCATAGTACGCGTGCCACATGTCACCTAGATTTGTGCATCTGCATACCCCACAAGCCCATTAAACTATGACATGTGCCACTCCCTGTAGGGGCCACGTGTAAGCTCTATCTTGCCACGTGTCTGGCATTGGGTTCATCTGACAGCGAGGATACTTGGGATCCACCTATACTCGCCACTGTGTATTACCCGTCATCCCACGCGATAGTGGGTACTTCGGTAATCTAGGACTTTGGGAGTCCATAAGTCTAAGGTATAGTGTTATAGACCTCTGGAGCTCTGAAGGCCAGAGTAAATCATGGTCGTTGCCTCCAGTGACGCGTGTCGCCAAATCTTATAATCCAGAGACTTGACACTTCAGAGGATTTGAGGTATGACACCTCCAAAACTTTTGAACACGGAATTGGCGAAGTGATGTGAGTTGTAGATCGAGGGGTCTACATGGACAGACCTGGACCATGAGATTGAAGGAACATTAGAAGGCTATGTTAGGGGTCGATGTGGCTCGTTGACGTCACCCAGGGTGACGTGGACCCATGACTAAGGTGCCATGTGTCACTTGGATACAGATGTTTTGAAGATCCCTTATGTTGATTAAAGTAGGACATGTGTCACCCCTAAGGAGGACACGTGTCACCCCTTGACCCTTGCCACGTGTCAGTTGTTGGTTCGTGCTCACCTAGTCAACATGGTTGGTGATGTGTTAGGGACTCCAGGAGTCTGGATAGTTTCGAGGGTTTGGAAGACTCGAATTTAGTATGATAAAGGAAGATTCAAGGAGAATCGTCAATCATCGAATGTCGAAATTCCAATGATTATAGTCGATCGCTGAAAACGTAGCACGAAGACCGTCGATTGTCGATGGCCAAATGTTGAAGAGGGGACGTTCAATCTAAATTTACGAACGTCGAACGTCGAAGGGATAAAGTCACGTGGAAAGATTATGGGACTTCGGGGATTCAGAAATAGGAATGTTCGGTGACGAATGCCTAAGACCCCAACTAACAACGCCTGGGTACTTCGGGTGGCCATAACTTGTAGACCAAAGCTCATATTTTAGTGTGGCAACAACCATTGGAAAGATCGTGGCGAGAAGAATCCAACGGATATCCCAGAGTTAGGATTTGAGATAGTTAGGAAGAATGAAAATTTGATTCCCCATCCCTAGAAAGGGTATTTAGGGGTCAGGTGTGTTATAGGGACCCGTCCTCTTCATATTTCTGGGAGAGAGCATCAGCCACTACATTTTCCTTTCCCTTATTTTAAATGATCTCATAATCATATCCAAATAGCTTGGTCACCCATTTGTTCTACGTCGGGGATGAAATCTGTTGTTCCAGGAAATACTTGAGACTCTGATGATCAGTTTTGATTTGGAATCGTTGACCCAATAAATAAGGACGCCAGAGATCCACAACATGAAAAATAGATAACATTTCCTTTTCATAAATGGAGTGGCCCAAATGACGCTCTGAAATTTGTTTACTAGTGAAGGTCAAGGGCCTGTCATCTTGCATGAGGACGGCTCCAATTCCTTTCCCGAAAGCATCACATTCCAATACGAATGTGTTTGTGAAGTCTAGGAGTGCTAGGACAGGGATCGAGCACATAGAATCTTTTAAGTATTGGAAGGCATGATCCGCAATTGAAGTCCAAGTGAAAGCATTCTTTTGAAGGAGGGAAGTGAGAGGAGCTGCAATATTTCCATGATTCCAAACAAACTTCCTATAATAGCCTGTTAAACCCAGAAAATCATGCAATCTCTTAAGAGTATTAGGGCGAGGCCAATCTTGCATAGATTCAATTTTCTTAGGATCCACTCGGACACCATCCTTTCCGACAATATGACCTCGGGTATTCCACTTCTGAGGCACCAAAGGCACATTTAGATTGTTTGAGGAAAATTTGGTGCTTAGAGAGTAGATGGAGAACTTGATTCACATGGGAGAGATGGGATGACCAAGTTTTACTATAGATGAGAATATCATCAAAGAAAACTATGACAAAATGACGGAGAAAAGGACATAAGACATGATTCATAAGTCTTTGGAAAGTGGAAGGAGAATTACACAATCCAAATGGCATTAACAAGAATTCATAATGACCCTCATGAGTGCGAAAGAAATTCTTGGGCATGTCTTCTTCTTCCATACAGATCTAGTGGTAGCCAGAACATAGATCCGGTTTGGTGAAGTATTGAGCACCACTCAATTCATCCAAGAGGTCATCAATGACAGAAATGAGGAATTTGTCTATGATTATGAGTTTGTTGATGGAGGGTGGGGTGAGGTCAAATGGCGGTGGTAGTTCCTCCACAGGCGAAACAACTACATATTCGTCAGAAAGATCCTCAGTAACAACCATAAAAAGCTCTTGTTCCTTACACTTGTGCCCGAGAAAATATTTGTCATCACAATTATAACAAAGACCCTTGAGTTGACGGTCAACCATTTCAGCCCTAGTTAATTTATGGATCTTGAGGGGAGTTGCGGGAGGGGAAAAATGGGTGGGTTTAGGGAGAGGAGGAAAGGAGGGTTTGCGGGTCTGGGAAGACACAATATGTTGGGCTTCCTTGGCTCATTGAGTAGCTTCCAACCAAGTCTAGGGGTGTGCCATGAGAACATGGGCACGAATTTCATCTTTGAGGCCACTAATAAAGCATTCCCTAAAGTAATAGACCAATTTAATCTGTTTTAACCATATAATCCAAGTGTTATATCAATGTAGCATTATCATCCAATAACTGCAGAGTAAATAAGCAATGAACAAATACACATACACAACACACCAGTGTTTTACGTGGAAACCCAAAGCGGGAGAAAACCACGGAATGATTTTTCTTATATGTCTTGAAGAATTACATTCATTGGAAGCACCAACTTCCTTTGTTTTCTAGTTGCAACTAGAAGGAAGCTCTAACCCCCTTGTTTCTCAGGATAAAACCTGAGGGAAGCTCCAACTCACCTATTCGATGGCTACAACCCCCTATGTTCTCCGGCTACAAATGGAAGGTGGCTACAACCACCTGTCCTTTCACCATCCAACCGCCCTGACGTAGAAGAAGAATGATGGAACCATTGTCACACTATCACTGTGAGATATACCACTATACAACTATATCAATATGTACCACTGACCTGCATCCAACCTATACAACTACCATGTAATCAATCTGCACCAGAAATTAACATGTATCAACAAAAATACAATAGGTATGCGACCTGTAGTGTTGCAACATGTGTATGTACACACCCTATCAGTTATGCATCTCGCGTATGTACGTGACCAAACTATTATGCACCCTATGTATGCCTTCTGAAGATTAGGGTTTCCTTTCTCTTGAAAACTTATGACCCTCTGTTACTTCTTTCACATAGATCTGTAACCTATCATTGTATCAAGACTGTAACTGTATATTGTGCATGCATCCTCATACATAAACTTTACTCAAAGCACATATATCTCTCTCTAGTCATGTGCCATATAGGTGTGTGTAATCATGAACAAGTATAATAACCCTCACATGATCTAGTCATCATACCCTTTCTGATATTCAGCCTCTCAATACATTAATCACTTCACAAATACAAGCTCTCAACCATGTACCACAAAAACCCTTAGCCATATGCCAAGAAATACACACTACTACATATGACCAAATTTTCCATGGTTTTTCATTGTTATTGCCACACATATCCATCACACTTTCCACGAAAGAAAAGACTATTTTTCGTGGAACTTTTTTTGTCACTATACAAACGAATCAGTTATTCGTGGCAACAATGACGAAATAATACCTCCACGTGTCATCATCCTCAAGATAGGTTTACCTTATAAAGAGTGGTAATAGCGATGAAAAACCATGCTAAAGTAAAAAAATTACCAGCAGATTACGACACAGATGCCATACGTGCGACACAAAACTGTGGAAAGTTGCGACGAACAAGCGTGGCAACAGCGACGAAAAAGTTTAGCAAAGAAAAAATTTACAACGCAGATGCTATATGTGCGATGCAAAACCGTGGCAAAGTGCGACGCACTTTCTTCGATATTTCCATGCTTAATAAAACACATTCATTACCTTGTGACGAACTATCGTCGATATTTCCACGCTTCCTGTAGGTTTTTAAAAAACAAAATCTACATGAGAAGCTGGATGTTGGGATTCGTGATTGACCCATACTCAATATTTTCATGTGTGATTGACCCTTCAAAGGGTTTCTTATGTGAGAAGGGATTATGAGAGGGGGTTTTGGGACTTATTAAGGGTCTTTCTTAGTGGACCAAAAGGGAAACCCAAGGCACCTTGGTATGAAGGGGAAGATAAAATACATTTCCTTGAATGAATGGTTTTAATTGAGATATTGGGGCTCTGAACTAGATGTCAAAAACAATTTGGTAGGGGTATCCTAGGGGGACAATATGGGAGATGTGTTTTTTTTTAAATCTATCACTATCCTTGTGAGAGTAGGTTACTTATCCACTTCAATGCACTCACAACCATTAATCAATATTAATATAGACTGGTCACAATAAGTACCTTGAATATCAAATTTAACCTATTAATGTGAAGGGATAATCACAGCATGAGGTTATTGGCATTCACACCCTTTCAACAACTATGTTTGTAGCTTTTTGGATGAGGAACTTGTATCCTTGTGGTTGAGTCATTCCCTTACCAAAATAATGAAGGTTACTCACACTCATATGAATGAAAGAAATCAAAGTTGTTCCCATGAAAAAAAAAAATTAACGCTTTGAAAGAATGGTAGATCACAACAATGGAGCACTTGTTTAAACGAAGACACTTACACATATTCAAGTAAAGGTAACTCACCCTATTCAAATGAAGGTACATGATACCATATAAATGAAGAGAAATGGAAATGTTTAACTCGAAGGGTAGTTCACACCAAGTCAATTTAGTGTGATCACAATGTTTTGAAACGAAGGGTGATCACACTACTCTAGGTGATAGTTTCTCACACCACCCTAAATGAAGGATATTGCACTTGTTGAAGTTGGGGTACTCACATTAATGCCAACAAATGGTAACACATACCACTATAAATGAGTAGGAATCACACATGATGAAGGGGAAATAGCAAATATTTCACTTGGAGTAATGCAATTTGGTGGGAAGTAGAATAGCTAGTAGTATTTGTTATAGTCTTAATTTCCACCCTACATGCCAGAAGGGAATCCAGCAGAAGATGAAAGTCAAAATACATTTCTTGCTCGGGATTTAGGACTTTATTTTAGGGTCTTCACGTGGAATATAGGAGAAAGCATGTGATGATAGTCGTTGGTCATTTATAATGCAACAAGTGATTATCCCTGCAACCTTATAGATTTGCAAAGTTATGAAGAGGTAAGCGAGGGATCAGTTGTATCTTTGTGGCATGGGCCTAGAAAATCACATCATTAGAGTTTCTAGTGGTTTCCAGAAGATCTAGAAGCTCCTTCAAGCCTCTTCCAAGGATATATATAAACAAGGAAAGTCTTGAGTAAGAGGGGGAAGAATATTTTGTAGAGTTATGATGTCCAATTATAGAGGTGCTTCTCCAGTCACAATGACCTCAATCAAATTTCCTAGTAAAATTGAGAAGCTGAGGAGGAATTAGGAGCAAGGAGAAAAGAGAAATGATTTCACCTCCAAGGTATTATGTTTGATGTGTTTCCTGTTAATGAATAGATCATTGGTTTCCCCTAAATGTGTTTGTATTTGATTTGTAAATGCTTAGATCTAGTCTCGTGTTAAATAGATCAGGATAGATCTAGTGAATTGGATTTTCGTAACATTAGGAGAGAAAGTAGATCAATAGTTGTTTGTCTTCTCATGTGTAGGAAGAATATTATAGGAGCTGGAGTTGGATATCAGGAGGTGCATTGGCCAAATATGTGAGGAAATCCTTGGTCATAAGGTATTCTTACTATTCTTCTTGGTTAAAAGAAAAATAATTTGTTGGCATCTAGGGAAACCATTAGAATTATATCCCCATTGTATGTCTAGGATCAATCGGTAGGTCCTAGGGAGATCTAAGTTATGATACTGGTGATATTTCTCCAATAACAGTCTAGGTAGATTAAATGTTTGGAATGTAGAAGGCCAAATGATTTGGCATTAAAAGAGTCTCCAAGGGGAATTAGAAGAGACATAATCTAGCATATAAATTTCCAAACAATGGATTCAACCATGGGAGTGGATGGGGGGCATAATTAGAATTAGGGTAATAGGGCTCTATGTAATTAAGTGGATCATCTCCCACCATGATTTTATAATTATTATGAAGTGGGGTATATTGAAAGGAATTGCTTATATTCTCACCATCCTTGATGTGGGTACTACCAAAAGACAATACATATTACACATTATTGTAGAAACATAGTTATTATGAACTCTAGAAACATAGTTACTATGAATGCAAGAAATAGAAAACCTTCCATAATTTGGCCACCAAGCCAATGCATGATTCTACTAGTATATATAATGGAAGATGAAGTCAAAGAATTTTTGAAAAGTTTTCTATAGATAATAGACAATGATAAATCCACAACAAAGATAAGGGAGGTCCTTGGGCCGATTTTTGAGTCACCAATATAGGCACAATATAGGCCCTTAAACCAGGTCCAGTGAACAAGGTATGGAAAATAATTTATCTTAAATGCATCGATTCAATGATATGAAGTGTGATAATTTATGCTCAACTTCGGGTTGGATGTTAACATCCTACTGAAGTAATCATGGGAACTCATGGGATGACCAAATTCGGTCCACTTGTCAATCTAGTGGTAGTTGGTGAACCAATCACACATTTTCCCCATTTTCAAATTGGCTAGATGGAATTTTATCTCAATTGTGTGAATATTTATGCTTACTTTGAGTTCATTGACATAGTAGATGACAAATATCCATACCTAGTATTGTAATGGATTGATTGGGAATTTAATAATGATGTCATTTGTTAAGAAGGGTTATTGGATGGTATATCCATTGGA
>ML789384.1:114275-131380 GCA_009831015.1 Picea engelmannii | reverse complement strand
GTGTTTAATGGCACAACTAATGCCACAAAGTTTATGGAACACATAACTTAACACATCATGTTTGAATAGAGGGTATAAACATTGGATATCACTTTGGTATATATCCTTGAATGATATCACTTTGGTATATATCCTTGAATGATTTAGAACCGGTAGATATAGTACAATACATCTCACTTTCAACCTCTCTTATTATATCTTGATCATCACTCGAGGAAGATAGATCTGGCAGATACCTATTTGGTGGTACGTACACTCATTAAAACAAGAAGATAATTTATCATGCCAATATACGTTTTTGGTACCAGCACAATTGCATATAGTTGCAATATAGTTGCATATAGTTGCATAAGTTGCATTGTTGCATAAAGTTGCATATAGTTGCATAAGTTGCATTGTTGCATAAAGTTGCATAAGTTGCATATAGTTGCATAAGTTTCATTGTTGCATAAAGTTGCATATAGTTTCATATTGTCACTAAAAAACTGGATAAGTTGCATTGTCACATATAGTTGCATATTTGCATATAGTTGCATACGAAATTGTTGCAATATAGTTGCATATAGTTGCAAATAGTTGCATAAGTTGCATTGTTGCATAAATTTGCATATAGTTTCATATAGTTGCATAGTTTCATATAGTTGGATAAGTTGCATATTTGCATATAGTTGCATATAATTGCATAGTTGCATATAGTTGCATAAAGTTGCATATAGTCACTAAAAAACATGATAAGTTGCATTGTTGCATATAGTTGCCTAGTTGCATATAGTTGCATACGAAATTGTTGCAATATAGTTGCATAAGTTGCATTGTTGCATAAAGTTGCATATAGTTGGATAAGTTGCATATAGTTGCATATAGTTGCATAGTTGCATAGTTGCATAAGTTGCATATAGTTGCAACATAGTTGCATATAGTTGCATAAGTTGCATAAGTTGCATTTTTGCAATCTCATATGCCTATTGTTGTGAGGGAAATCTCCTTACAGACTAGCAAATAGGGTTATGCTTTGCATGCAGATATGACCAAGAGAAAACCTACTTTCTACCTTCGTCCCCAGACTTAAATCCCATTTATTTTCAGTAAATACATGGCCAGATCAACCTACCTTGTTCCAGGTGTTCGATGTCGATCCTCTTTCGCACTTGATCACTTGTTCATAGTTCTCTTTCCAAAGATGACCTGCATACAAGACAAGCAACAACTACACATGCATCTTACCTATAGACTAACAGGTTAGAGATTCAAACATGTACTTAACAAACTATGAATAACTCATGGATTGGAACGGGAAAAGAATTTTCTTTATTACTTTGAATGATTCAACTTACAAAAAGTCGAGACCAGCCACCGCTCCGCGAACCTGATCCTGGGCTCCTCTTCAACTGTCCTCCAACTTCTTTGCTTTGTATCTCTTCTGTCACAAGGATGGCTAAAGGGTTGGGACAATGGGAATATGCAAATGGGCAGAGTTTCTTTGCTATATTTTTCCTCTTCCAAATGGGACCCCTAGCCCTTCTTTTATAGGCTAGAAGAAGCTAGGTATTTGGATGAACCCTCGGTCATGCATGGCCGGGAGTTTCAGTTAACTCACCCAGAGGTGTGTGTTTCGTCGGCAACTTTCCTTTTTTCGTGCTTTTGTCAATCCACACGGGTTGTTTTAGGTCAGCTAGCATGTACACGCGTGCAGTAATGGAGTAGGCCACGTGGGCCCTTATAAAAGAGGTTTTTTAAAGAGTTGCTCAACAGTGCTTTGGAAAAGAAGGGATATGAGATGGACTTATGCCAGGTAAGCATGTATGGTGCAATTTAGGGTCATAACAGATGCCCCCTAATGTGTGAGGTCAGAAGAGCATCTGATGGCCGAAATACATTACCAATCTTTACTGATGTGCCGAACGATTGAGCCCAAGGATCAAGAACCAGGAGGCGTCATCTGCAAAATAACAAATGTCTCACCGAAGCGTGCATACCCATGCTCGGGATAAAATAGAATCATGGCTACCAATCAAATACACTATAGATCCAAGTCATATAACTATATAAAGAGTAGCCACGAACAATACACAACGGAGCTACATCTCGAAATAAAAAAGATATACATATAGAGTATCCATCTTCTAGAAGATGATACGGTCTGATGGTTGGAGATGAGGTCTTCAGAGCTCGAGCAACTACTTCAAAATCTTCAAAACTCAGGTAGGAGTGTAATTTGAGTGTACGATTGCACTACCCAGAGGTCTTCGACGACTCGTCGGTCATGGACTTGATGATCAGACTGAAGGCTTCATTTATTTCAAACAAGGACTTGATTGGACATTTAGGATGGTTGGGTATGAGGGCAAGAGACAAATTGAAGAGGGGCCGACTCAGGCTTGGTGACAAACTTCCCTTGGACAATAGCACGACAAATGATGAGACTCAAGCAGCATAGCATTAATAATAAGTCTACGAAGCAGGAAGCAACACAAACTCTCCATATGTTTGGAAGGATAACCAAACAGCGAAGGACACAACTCTATATAATGAGAACAAATTCCTAAGGTCGTACTACAACCCATAGTTTGATGAACAAACAGACAGATGTTCTTTATTCAAGGACGACTCATTATGCTGCCAATAAAGAAAATACTTTTCCCTTCCTCTTTTTGGGGTATATTTGATTTTTTTTTTTTTTCGTCTTTTTCAATAATTTTGGGAAAAAGAATAAAGGAATGTTACGTTACAATGGAGGAATGAGTGTTGCAAACATACAAGTTCAAGGCACAAGGACAAGACTGATGTTCTAGTATAATGATACTTGGGAAAAATCCTCTGGGGGTCAAGGGTGGTAAGACGCAGAAGCAAATTGTTACAAGGTTGGCGTATAAGGTATGCAAATGCGGTTAACAAAACACACAATGGTAACGTTCTGCGATGTAAGTTTAACAAGCCCAGAGAAGGTAAGCTCGATGGTTTTTCATATTTAGAGAGTCTGAAGAACCATAAAAGGAGACTCCATTGGGGTACCTTTTTCGAAGATAGTCTAGCCGGTTCGAAAAAGGGGTAAACTAGCACCGACAAGACATCTATTCAAAACCATTTTAATGAGTGTGATAAGGACAAGATCACTCGGCCATTTTTTCATTTTTAAGGAGTCTGAAAAAGCTAAACTATGGACTCGGTCAAGAATGCTCTTCTAGACTTGTTTAATGAGTGTGAAAGAATAAGGTCACTCAACAATCTTTTCAATTTTAGGGAGTCTGAAAAGAGGTTAACTATGGACTCTGTGGGCACTCCTTCTTCATAAGTTTAGTCTCTCAGGTCTGAAAAAGGGATAAAATTATACCTGAGAGTACTCTTCTATAGAGCTGAAGTTCCATAGAGTATACCTTTGTTCGTACAGTTGACCGTCCAGACCAAAAAAGGGGTAAACTACCGCCGGACAAACGTGACTTCAAATTTCAGTTTAACGAGCGTGAAAGGCCACAAGATCGTTCGGCAATATTTTCATATTTAGAAGGTCTGAAAAGGGCTTAAAAGAAGACCCGTTATTTGTTGGGAGTCCTGAGGGTAAGGTCAAGAGCGAAGAATAATCATGCAAATGAGGCTCAAACTCGTATTCAGGAAAAACTACAAGGACTCCCGAGCCTACAGTGTTTTAGAGACAACATGAATACCATAATGCAACCAGGATCTACCTAGGGCGTCCATGTTTCGGTAAGCTCTACCACCAAGTTGTGACACTTCTAAAGCAGAGATGATGGTTCTGTGTCACAACCTGATGGGATCGATCCTATGGAAAAGGAAAAAGACAACGAGATACAAAAGTTAGGGTAGAAACCTAACCTATATGCTCAAGTCAATCGTCGGAAAAAAAATTCCCCGGACCATCGAAAATTACTCAAAACTCAAAAAAACTGTCCCAATACCCGATCAAATTCCTCCTATGCAACTCCTGAATCACTCTAAATGGTTTTTGGTATAAATAAAATGATAAGGGAGGCCAAAAGATCTATAAATAGAAGTTGGTATCTCATTATCACCATTGTTGATTTGGAAATTGACTATGGAGCCAAAAGACCCCCTTTGTCAAAAGCAGTGATTCCGGGAGCTACAGTGGACGAAACGAACTTCTGTCTGGAACAAGTAAGTACAAACTCCCTTATCTTGCATTTTATGTCTTCATTTTTTCATTGGGTTTCATTTTTTAGGGGGGCATCGACCTCTAAAAGGTCGGCCCTAGGTTCACGTGGACTGTCTCTGGACAAGCCGCGTGTACACGCGACTGTCACCATTACAGCACGCGTGGGCCCCCTTATGGAATGAAAAAAGGCATAAAAAGCAAGGGTTAATCCTCCTGAACCTTGGTGTTTTGCAGGATGTATTTCCATTAGATAGAAAGAGAGCATGAAGAGGTGAATGAGTTGGTCGGGGAAGACCCCAATGTTGTGGCTACTTTGATGCAGTGTGGGTTACTCAAGTTTTTTCTATATCCTTTCACGCGGGCACAACCTAGGCTACTGAATGCCTTGGTTGACTACTGGCATCCGGATGCAAAGGCATTCATGTTAGAGGGGCAGTCACTGGTGCCCACGGTCGAGGACATTTACTTTTTGACTGGCCTCTCCAAGACAGGGGAACCAGTCAATTTCGGGACTTTTCCTACGGAGCCGCATAACATAGTGGAATTGATAGGTCTATATTATACATCTTATATAGACCACTTGAGCATGCAAGTGCCCATAAGAAATATCACTAACTTATCGATACAGGTGATAGTATTGCTTATTGGGAGAATTACTGGTTCTGCGGCTCTACATCAGGTGTCCCGTGCACAGATGAACTGTGCAGTCTAGTGATTAAATGCACAAGTTTTTGATTGGAGTACCACATTACTTGAGTGTATGAAAGACAGCTGAAAAATTGTCATTTGCGGACACATAGGTACTTTGGGTTCGGGACCATTCTGTGTTCGTTCTTTTTTGAGAGAGTTCTGAGTTTTAGTCCTCGAGTAGTGGTACAAGGACATCATGCCTCTCTTCCTGCTGTGTGTAGATGGGAAGTATTACTGCTGTGATAGGGTGGCAGAAGGACCAATGAGTCCTTTGATGATGAATTATTTGTGTGGCTGTCACGACAGATCCCGGTTATAGAGGATTACCACTATGCCGGGATTGATTTTTTGAGAGACCCTGAGATACCAGTACCTCCTGGTGAGGAGCGAGGGGAGATGGGTAAGTCTCCACCTTTGTAGTTTTTTTTGTTGTATATGTAATTTTTATGTTGTTTTGTTATATATATCATTTTTTTTTTGTTATGCCAGAGTATTTGACGGATATGTGTTCATTGTGTGCAGATGTGGGACCAGTGCGACCCGCTGATTATGTAAGGAACAAGCGTCGTCCTCGGCCAGGGACCGCACCTACCACCATAGGGGGACCAGCAGTAGCAGGAGATCTTCCAGCCGGGGAGGCTAAGAGGGTATTGAGACGAGTCGAGCGTAACTTTACTGTACTCACTCGCACGGTCCCGATAGCAGAGATTGAGGACCTGCCACCATCAATGCAGCCTCATGTAGTGGGGGCACCACGGACGTGGGTCCAGTTGTTTCGGTGTTTAGCCAACACTGTGGACTAGTATAACAGGGCCCATAGGCCCTGACTTTAGCTAGACATTTTGACGTGCCACAAGCACTACTTGTATATATTTTTTGAGGGCATAAGCCCTGTGACTCGTTATTGGTCCTATTTTTGAGGTTCTTGCGTCCATCTATGTACTCTGGTTACTTTATGATATTATATATGGTTTTTTGGTCTTTTGTGTCTTATGGATCATGTGTGCAAAAACGTATTTACATGCTTATGTTAATGTTCTTTCATATGTGTGCAAGATGCCAATCTAAAATTTGATTAGCTAGAGTATCTGTAACTTGGTTTAATCTCCTAGGAACATGAAAATATGTAATATAATAAAATTTTCATTCTAAGAGATGTACCCTAAGGAATCGTCAGTGTAAAGTTGGATCATGCACCCGGTATACTCTATTTAACTAAGACACAACCATTTGAGCGTCGAGATAGACCCGGAGATGAGAGATACCCAATGACAAAGCATCATGAAGCAACTCAATAACTGCACTATACTCAGCAACATTATTTGTGGTGTCACCTAAGAATATACCTCCAGAAGATAATAACTGGCCTTGAGGTGTAAAGATTACCCAAGCTGCAGAGCCAAGCCTCCAAGTGTGCCGACTAGCATCGTCTGCATACCCAACGAACACCTCGGAATCACTTGACATCTGCCACAATGATGAAAGATAACATCAACGACACGTCCATAACACTAAAAGAAACTAAAAAGTAATAGTACAAAGACTATACATATGTTACAAAAAGTTACCCACAGTGACCTGCCTATGAGTAATACTTCTTGAGGTGGAGCCCATTTCTAGGCTCCGCCAAAGCATTCCTTTCAAAATCAACCAGATGATAAGAACCCTTTTTTAAAACCTCTTTTATGATGAAAGGTCTGAACCACATGGGTTTGAATTTTCCTGCCCCTGGGGGTCCTTATCTTGGTCATAGACCAGGACAAGGTCGCCTTCAGAGAAAATTCGAGGACGAACGAACCTATCATACTGACACTTGACCTTATGTTTGTGAGCCTCATTGGCCAGGGCCGCATCATGACGCTGCTCATTGAGCTTCTCAAGGTATACTAATCGTTCTTCGAGTGGAGAAGTGTCTGGCAGTAATTGTACTGCCAATTTTAGAGATGGGATCTGACATTCGATGGGAAAGACTCCCTCCAGCCCGTAAATGAGTTGAAAAGGTGAGAAACTGGTTGCAGTTTTAACAGATGTTCAGTAATCCCATAATGTCGAGTATAACATCAAATGCCAATTTGACTTGGCTAAGTTGATAGTTCGTTGTAGAATGGTCTTAAGATTTTTGTTTACAGCTTCCACCTGCCCATTTGCTTGGGGGTAGTAGGGTGATGAATGCTCTTGCCATAACCCAAGCTTTGATGTTAACTCAGTCATCATCTAGTTCTGAAAGTGACTGCCATGGTCAGTGACAATCTCCCTCGGGACGTCGGACCTTACTATTATCTGATTGAATAAAAAGAGAGTTGCAGTCTCTCCATCATCTTTAAACGTTGGCATAGCTTCGACCCACTTTGTGAAGTAGTCTACAACTATGATGATATAGCGATGCCCCCGTGCTGAAGGAGGGTCGCAAGTAGTGTAATCAATCCCCCACTTCGTGAAGGGACCAACTATGATGATAGGAAACATGGGAGCGGGATGTGCCCTCATCTTCTAAGAGAAGATTTGGCACGGATGGCACTTCTTGACCGATTCGATACAATATTTGATAAGTGTCAACCAGAAGTAACATGCTCGTAGAATCTTTTGGGTTGTTTCCAACCCAAACAAATGGCCGCCACAAGCTCTAGTATGGCAATCGTTAAGCACGATAATTGCTTCCTCATGAGTGAGACATCAGCGTAGGATGAAGTCTACACCTCTCCGATACAATGTATCATCGATTATGAGATAATTCTTAGCCTAATGGTGTATGCGTTGATGCTCATCACGAGAAGCAGTGGTGGGGCAATTCAAAGTCTGGAGATAGATAAGTATATCTCCATACCAGGGATCCGAAGATGTGATCAAAAACATATCTCCCCGGATAGGCGATTCTTCAAGCACAACGTCACCTGACTCAACCGGAAGTTCCAAAATAAGTTCCGCGAAGACCAGTGACTTTTTGGACTTTGCTGAAACGAAGTCTAAGTCAAACTCCTGAAGGATGACTATCCATCTACTGATTTTTCCGCCTATTACCTGTCATGTCAACATGTACTGAAATGGATTCACGACAACAATGACGGTGGTCTTGCGAAACAAAACATAATGAAGGAACTGTTGAACAGCATGAACTGCTGCCAACACAAGTTTTTCGATGTGGCAATAATTGAGTTCCAGTCCTACGAGGCCTCGGCTCAAGTAATAGATCACGTATTCTGAGAACAAGTCATCTTCCTGAACTAAAACCATGCTAATGGTTGATTCTGCTGCAGCCAGATATAATAAGAAATCTTTGTTATAGTTAGGTGGTTGAAGTAGAGGGGAAGTTGTGAGGGCATGTTTCAATGCGTCGAAAGAGAATTGAACAGCATCATCCTAGTAAAAGGGAACGTCTTTCTTCAGTAAGCACATAAAGCCCTTGATGATCTCGGCATAGTTGGTGATGGAGCGTCGTAAAAAGTTCGCCTTGCCTTGTAGACTCTGAAGTTGAAGGATTGTGTGTGGGGGGGGCAACTAAATTATTGCCTCCACCTTGAGAGGATCAACCATGATCCCCGTTGTTGATACGATGAAACCTAACAAATGTCCCGACGTTACGCAGAAGCTGCACTTGTTTGGATTCAAGCGAATCCGAAAGTAGCGACAAAGTTAGAAGATAAGTCAGAGGTGCGTGGGATGATTCGTTATCTTGCGAGATCGAGATGTTAAATCATCTAAGTAAGCCTCGACTATATGCTTGAGGTCATGAAAAGCAAAAGACATGGCCCACTGAAAGGTGGCTCCATCATTTTTTAGACCAAAAGGCATCTTACGATACGCGAATGTACCCCATGGACAGATGAATGTCATTTTGTGTTGGTCTTCAGGTTTGATTTGTATCTGATTATATCCCAAAAAACTATCCAAGAAAGAAAATGCTTCACAACCTGCACATTCATCAATGCTCTGGTCGATGAAGAGTGTGGGAAAATTATCTTTGGGACATGCCTTGTTCAAATCACAGAAGTTGATACAAACACGAATCGTGCCTTGTTTTTTATTGACTGGCACAGGATTTGACACCCATTGGGTCAAATGGATAGGATAGATAAACCCGGATTTTAGAAATTTCTCAACCTCAACCTTAATGGTTGTTGCTTTCTTAGGATTAAATGGATGAAGCATCTACCGAATAGTCTTGGCATCAGGATACGTTGTGATTTCATGTTCAACTATTTTTGGATCAATACCTGGCATTTCCTCATAAGACCAGGCAAAAACGTCATGGAATTATTTGAAAATATCTGTGTAGATTTGAATCTCTTCAGGGGAGCAGTCAGCTCCGACGAAGACATTCTCCACGATGCTAGGGTTTCAGGAGATATTGATCGGTAAGGTTTCGGCGATAGTTGCCATATTACCCTCAACATAAACCTCATGTGTAGCTAAGGGATTAATAGGACAAGACCAATCTCCCGTCATAGTCATGGTGAATTCTCCCGCTTCAATTCGGCTTAACTCTGGGAGGAAGTATGATCTGTGATGAAGATCTTCCCAAGGTTTATTCAGACTAGTCATTGCTTCAATTATTGCTTCATCAGAGGGCAAGACTAAGTCTAATGAATCAGTGTGAGCAAGAGAACCCTGAGCCTAAATAGGCTCTAGAAGTGGATCGAACTCTTGTGCAGGAGCTAGATCAGTGTGGGTTGAAGTTTGTTGGACAAAAGAGTACGCTACTTCAGTTGTGGACAAGGGCATTGACATGCTCGGGTGCCCTTTCTCATCCATTGTGGTCGATGGGGAAGGAAGTACCCACGGATCGTCGAAGTAAGTTGTGCGGAATGACGAAACTTGAAAAACCTCAACCTTATGGTGATTGGATATAAACTTGATATTGCCTTGAGGGGGCGGGTAATCGAAGGTACCCATCAAAGATGGGCACAAACCAACCCCTACATTGACGACACCTGGTTGAGGATTATCAATCATCGGGACCGTGGATGTCCACAA
The DNA here is from genome assembly GCA_009831015.1 of Picea engelmannii. Classification (NCBI taxonomy): domain Eukaryota; kingdom Viridiplantae; phylum Streptophyta; class Pinopsida; order Pinales; family Pinaceae; genus Picea; species Picea engelmannii. The sequence goes on along the minus strand of ML789384.1, from coordinate 121,590 downwards.
TGCAGGGTCAGGTCTGGAGAAAGACAATTGATCGATAGTCACTATCTGGCCCTCATGTGGAAACAACAAGACCCGAAAAACTGTAGCAACCACATCTTGAATGGCATAAGTCCAACATCTTCCTAACAAGAGGTTATAATCGAGGGGATCATCGACTACCTCTACTTCAACACACATGGTCTTCCCTCCTAACTGCACGGGGAAAGAAGGAACGATGCCATGTGGTCGGAACGAACGACCATCGAAAGCGGTGAGGAGAGTAGGTGACGGAGATGAAACGGGTTGGCCAATGACCTTCCAACACGCCAATGACATAACGCATGTCGAGGCGCCCTCATCAACCACCGTGCGGAAAATATTTCGAGTAAAAGTTTTCATGGGATAAACCACTACTATCTGAAATGCTATGTGGTAAGGCAGATGAGGTTTTAATTCAGTTGTATCTAGCATGATTATACCTGGATTACAAGTCTCGGTAGATCCTAAAGCGGTTAACAAGGCTTTCCTCTAGGAAGGGCAGCTTTGGAGGACCTCCAAAGCAGACATCACTCAAGGGTTTTGTGATAAATCTTCCACCACATAGTAGTTCTGGGCGGCCCTTGCATTTGGGTTATGAGAAGCTTTTTTGAATGAACCTTTGGGAATGCATGTCATTATTTCGCCCAAGATGTTCTCAATCTGTAGAGGAAGAGATGGGATTCCGGCTTCTTTACCCTTCTTAGAAGTGCTTGGTTTACTATAGTCATGTGCTCTAGTCGATATAAAAGCATCATCCCTAACCATGTATATGTTCGCAGATGTGGGGTTGTTCGCAGGCGGGCAGGGTTCTTGGTTGCCCCCTTCCGTGCTTGCAAAGGCTTGGGTTAGATTTTTCCCATGTTGAAATGGATTGGTCAACACAGCAGGTTGTTGCTACATCACAAACTTTTCAGCTTCTGCAAGCCGAGGACATAGATGGGTCGGGTGGTCTTCCACGCACAAGTTGCATGGATACCTTGCCTTCCGTTTCTCAGTGTTGTCCCCGCCAGCATTATCGGTAGGTTTTTTATCCCCTTTACCTTCTTTTGTTGTTTTTTCTTTCCTTCGGGCTGCTGGGTGGCCTTTTGGGTAGTCGATTGCACTGTGTGTACCTCCGATGTTTTGGTAGGAGGAACAACCAAAGTAGTAGTTTGGCTAGCCGTTGTGTGTTGTATAGATAATTGTTGCAACTTCTTCGTCAATTGCTCAGCGAGTTTTGTTTGTTTTGAACCAACAATACCATCATCATGTGGTCCAACTCTCTGTCGAGTTTTATCCAGTATTGAGCGTGGCGCATCTAGCAAGATGTTGTATAATAAACCAGACTGAGAATATATGAGCTCAAATTGTTGAGCTCTCATGATGGCGTATTCTTTGGAGAATACTCCCGACGTTGCGACGTCTTTGGATAACTGTGGGACCAAAGACTTAAGGAACCACTCGAGCAGGAATGCTGGTGGGACTGGCACCTTAATTAAACTTTTCCGACGTCTCCATTCTCTGATGTGATCAGAGATATGGTCCACTGTCGTCTGTTCAAAATTGGCCAGTAGCTATGTGCCAGCGTCGTATCTCACAGGTAACTGGAAATGGTTTAGGAAAGCCATTGCCAGCTCACCGAAGGAAGAGTATCTTGAGCGATCGAGCTCAATGTACCATTTCACGACACTCCCAATCAGAATACATTGAAACAATCACAACTGTACGGAGTCATCTTTCAACGAGTTAAATGAGCACCAAAGATGGAAGGTAGTCACATGATCTCCTGGATCTTTGTTAGGCTTGGCTTCAAACTTTGGAATGTCTGAAGGCAACTTCGTCGGCATAAGAGGCCAACGCGGATCGTGACAAATAGGGTCATTCAACAACCTTGTCATGTCTGTCAAGTGCAAAGTCGCCAGGAAGGGTAGTTTGGGTTGTTGGTGATAACCTGGGAAAAAGGGGCCTGGAGTTTGACTGACACCAGGTTGCCAGGAAAAGTTCGGCTGCTATCCCGGATTCTGGTAGAAACCATGGCCCTGGCCAGTGTATGGATTTTGCATATGTGGAGACATCATTGGCTGATTTCCAAAATAGGACATAGATGGTTGGGCATGCATCACATTCGAAGGACTTTCGGAAGGGTTGCCCCATGTCGGTCCCGTGGGGATAGGCACAGTAGTTTGTCCGGGGTTCCATTGATTCTGGAAATAATTATTCCAAATCGACATTTTGGACGAGGGAACGGATCCTTGCCAAGAATTCCAAGGCCCTGATGTGGAAGAAGTTCCTAGGGTTGCCCCCTGTGCAAGAATAGTACCCTGCATAGGAATAGATTGTCCAAAACTGGGATTGCCCCCAGTCGGGAAGGTGGCTGACGAGAAGGCATTGTTACTAAACACTCTGATCAAAGAAAACGGTGTCGAACTTACCGACATATTATGCGAAGGTGGTCCTTGACTCGCCGCTCCAAATAAACTATGGTGTGTAGGTTGCCCAACGGATTGTTGATGCGAGCCACCAAGTGAAGGGGACGAAGGAGGTATATGACCTCCTCTGTAAGGGAAAGCGTTAAAAGGAGTAGGAGTGACCCCCATGTGACCTTGCAAAGGATCGCTAGAGCTTCCTACCCCCAGACCTAAATTTTGTAAAGTGGAGTAGGAAAGTACAGGACTTGTACCTGAACTAGGCATCACGTATGAGAACGGAGGGCCTGTCGCACTTGGTGTGAAAGGGGTTGTGGCCGCCGCCAAAGATGGGATCGGAACACTATGTGATGTAGAGGCGGTCGATACCATGGTGGCTTGGACCATTGACGGTGGGTTAGGAGGTGAAAACTCTTATGTAGTGACAATCGTAGTGGGAATTGAAGAATTCCCTGAAGGAGTAACAACATTTGTTTCCATTGCTGTGTGCAACACTGTCTGGCGCTCATAAAATTGAATTGGTACGATGAAAGGTGCCAAGAAATCAGTGGTTGGGATTTCAACCAAGCCAAGAGTGTTCTCTCCAAGGTCCAAAATGGTCAATTCCTCCGGATGTTGGTCGAGCACAATTGCTTATAACCTGGTCACTTCAAAAGACCCTTGTTGGTCTAGCTTTCACCTTAATGGTGGCGGGGGTGGCTCCAGTGTAACCGATGGCAGGCCAAAAATCCTTCATGACTGGCAGAGCTCATGATCCTCCACTCTGTGAGAAGATCAAAGACACTCTAGGGTAGTCTAAACATTCAAAAGTAACACACACTAAAAAATTCCCTATAAGATAAGACAGGCAAACACTAATTTAATTGGAAGAACAGTTACAACAACAAACACTAGAGCAACTTATCGGTGCAAGTGCAACTCGAAAATGGAAGCACCCTCCAAGTATACTCTGCAAAGTGTGGCCCAATGTCTGTCCTAGGTACTGCGGTATACCCCCGCAGTCACATGTGTATGTCCCTAAAAAATATAGGCAACTAGGTGGCCAGCGCGCAAACAGTCACCAGGTGGGTACAGTCGAAAGTCGGGTAGACCACAATGAGCAGGGTATCGAGCCTGAAGCCTGTCAAGGGTATCGAAAGAAAGTGGTCCAAAAGATAACTGAGGACCTCGAACGGATTCGAGACCCACGAAGCCCCGTGGCAAATGCAATCGACGGAATCCCAAAACAAGCCCTCTATATGTGTTCTCCACTACAATTGGTCCAGCTTTGGAGGGGTTATCTCCGCTACCTTTCTGCACGTGACCTCGTGTTTATCCCCTGTGTTAGAGTGGGGTCCCAGATAAATTTCACGATACTGGACTTAGACACTCCCTAACTCAAACTCCAATGTTTGATTGTAATGGCCTTGAAGAGTTTCCTCTCCAACCTAATCCAAGGCCCTAATCCTGAACTAATTGGTTAACCCTACAAACATAAAGGTCTAATAAATTTTAGATTTAGCGTTAATTTTGTGGCTTTGTCTTATGTCAAGGGGTATGATAGTGAAACTGATGATGTGTAAAAGATGAAATAAAAATGAGTAAAAAGTTGGAAACAAAAACTTTCACTTAATGCAAAATTTCAACAACTTTTCAAAATATTTTAATTTTTTATTTTCTAAGATTTTGGACAGCAAACTCAAAAGGAATTTCACTCGACTACGAGCTACTTATGATCTAAGTAAAATGCAAAAACTTATGAAATAAAATACTTTTCCCTGGCTAATAATGCAAAATAACACTTTTCAACCAAACAAGAAACTGAAAGAGATTTTTTTTTTTTATTTAAATGTTGAGAAAGCAAAAAGGGAAAATACCAACAAGTAAAAAACCAACAAAACAAATTCTGGCCTAAATCGCAGATTGCAAAGAATCACTTCAAGAAATCGCACACTAGCAACTTAAAAAATGACTCTCACACTTGTCTAAAAACCCTAAAAAATTCTTTTTAATGACAACTTTTTTTTTTTCTTTAAATGAAAAAGAAAGATATGGCTAAGATCAACCCTAAGCTATTGACTGCTAAGACAGAGATTCAAAAACCTGAGAGGTATAACTCTCATCAAGGGAAAGGATGACTGCCTTACCCTCAACAAAAACTATCCTGCACAAGCACGCTATTGATAATCCAATAGCAAGCGTGTGAACGCGAGCTGTATAGACCCAGAAGGTGTGTACACGTGGGCTGACCTTATACAAGTCGTGTGTATCTCTAAACTCTGAGAAAAATTAAAAACAGACAACCCAAACTAGGAAGATACGACTGATATAGATAACCAGGATCTCCTGAAGACTTGGACACTCTCTTTAACAGAAAAAAAAGCAAACAAAGAAAGGAAAAATCGTAAAGCAAACCAATCTGAGATAAGACTACAAACAATCAAGACTCAGACAGAATTCTAGAAAACCCCTGAGAATGTCTGATTCTGACAGGGAAGAGGATGACTGCCTCAAAAATTCTCTGGACTCTACACGCTACTGCTACTTCTTCAGCCAGCGTTCACACGCGGGCTGTAAGAGAGTATGGCATGGGTACACGCGTGTAGGCCTTATGCAAGCCGCGTGTACCTCTGTGGGTCTTGAAAAAACACAGTCAAGCAAATAACAGAAACAACTGGTATGGGAAACCAAACTCTCTGTTAGCTCAGACTTTACAGAAACTAAAAAAAAATAGGCAAGAAAAACCATTTTTTTTTAAACTACCCAAAAAATAAAACTTCAGGAACCCTAGAGACTTCCCGAGTATGGTCGCCAATTATGTTGTGAGGGAAATTTCCTTGCAGACTAGAAAATAGGGTTATACTTTGCACGCAGATATGACCAAGAGAAAATCTACTTTCTACCTTCGTCCCTAGACTTAAATCCCATTTCTTTTCAGTAAATACATGGCCAGATCAACCTACCTTGTTTTAGGCATTCGATGTCGATCCTCTTTCACACTTGATCACTTGTTTACAGTTCTCCTTCCAAAGATGACCTGCATACAAGACAAGAAAAAACTACACATGCATCTTACCTATAGACTAACGGGTTAGAGATTCAAACATGTACTTAACAAACTATGAATAACTCATGAATTGGGATGGGAAAAGCATTTTCTTTATTACTTTGAATGAGTCAACTTACAAAAAGTCGAGACCGGACACCGCTCCGCGAACCTGATCCTGGGCTCCTCTTCAACTGTCCTCCAACTTCTTTGCTTTGTATCTCTTCTGGAACGAGGATGGCTAAAGGGTTGGGACAATGGGAATATGCAAATGGGCAGAGTTTCTTTGCTATATTTTTCCTCTTCCAAATGGGACCCCTAGCCCTTATTTTATAGGCTAGAAGAAGCTAGGTATTTGGACGAACCCTCGGCCATGCATCGCCGGGAGTTTAAGTTAACTCACCCAGAGCTGTGTGTTCCGTCGGCAACTTTCTCTTTTTTGTGCTTTTGTCGGTCCACGCAGGTTGTTTTAGGTCAGCTAGTGTGTACATGCGTACAGTAATGGAGTAGGGCATGTGGGCCCTTATAAAAGAGGTTTTTTCAAAGAGTTGCTCAGCAGTGCTTTGGCAAAGAAGGGATCTGAGATGGCATGATGCCAGGTAAGCATGTATGGTGCAATTTAGGTTTATAACACCTATGGAGTATGAGAATTAATTGACACAAATATGCACACTACCAAATTCCATTAAGTGTATTCATGTAGAGATTAAAGATCCACTAGTTTTTAATGGCACAACTAATGCCATAAAGTTTATGGAACACATAACTTAACACATCATGTTTGAATAGAGGGTATAAACATTGGATATTGATTTGGTATATATCCTTGAATGATTGTGGGAATTTGATTATGAACTTTGGACTCACGAGAAGATATAGTAGGACTAGGAACCTACTAGACATAAGGTTTGTGTTGACCCATGTTCCCATCCACCGATCTTGATAAGGAAAAGATATTGATATTATCCGAAAGACTTTGAAAGTCCAAGTCATAGGGACTATGAGGGGATATATATATATATAAGAGTAGTGTAACTTAGTGGAATGTATAGGGCTATACGGGCTCGAACCTTAGACCTTCTTGGTAGAACATATCAAAGTTATTATTATCAAAATAACTTGAACTATTCCAAGAACCCAACATGCATTTTATCGCATTGGGCTCTTTCCATGTCCATGTGGATTCCACTACCATTGCATAGGGAACATGTTGGCATAGCTAGGGGAACACAATTTTCATTGCGTTGGGAACATTGCATTGGGAATTTTCTAGAATTTTCTTTTAATTACACAACCATGAAAGGCAAAGGCTTGGTGATGGTGTATATGCTACAAAATTTCAAGTATTATCTTCTGGACCAGTACTTCAAGTTGTCGATTGATAATTTAGTGGTCAAGTATTTGGTTAACAATACAATGTTGGAAGGTTAATTCTATCGATGTTTTCTACTATTTTATGAGTTTTATTTTGAAGTGGTGGTTAAACTAGGTAAATAAAATGTGGGACCTAATCACCTCTCGAAAATCCACAATTGGAAAATTGTTGGGATGGCTCAAGTGTTGAATGTAGATATATTTTGCATGGAAGTTGTAGTTCTTGAATTCTTCACTAATATTCAAAACTTCAAATATAAATCTACATGCACTAGAAGAATATGGTGATAGTAAAGATTGATAGCTCATAATTAAGAATACAAATTATTATTTAATCATACGGTACTTGGACACATTAGCAATGGATGGGATTCTTGACTACTATGTGTTGGATCATGAATGATAGGTGGTGCTCTAGGAATCCCATGATGGACATAGAAACATACATTATAGTGAGAAGACACAACTATCACAACATACATTACAATGAGAC
>ML789384.1:80260-98384 GCA_009831015.1 Picea engelmannii | reverse complement strand
GACCTGACACTTTCTTATTTTGTAATTCTTTTCTTTAATTATCTTCAGGGCCTACATGTACTTCCTTCTTCAATTCACTTTGTCATCTTCAAAAATTCATTTTTCCTCAACCATGAGGATCCACGTGACGTGCCACATACCACTAGAAACAACATGATGTATACTATCCATCCATGGGTGTTGTATCTACATGTGCATTTTCTTTCATGACCAAATACCTTCATCAATCTTGTGGTCCGAAACCCATGACTAGGGTTGACATCAATGACAACAACCAATCTTCCAACAATAACACCAATAAAAATACCAATAACAAAAACATATATTTGTTCGCTACTATTAAATAAATATTAACCATAGTTAATCATTTAAATATTATGATTCGGGCTTTTAGTTTTCCATAGCCACCCTGGCCTAGTTTATGATGCCCGTATTTTTCCACTTTGGCCTTGGTTGCTTTGGAGGTGTCTGGTAGCCTACATATAGATTTTTTGAAAAAATTAGATATCGGAATTGTTACTTAAAACAGGAAAGAAAAACATAAATGATCATATTTCACTGATAACATGACATGTGTTGTACCTTGTTTGACCAACTCATGGATATCTTCCTTGTTTTTTAAACAAGTTCTCCTTTGCATCCTCTATCAGGGCCTTCCACTCTTTCTTCAGAACAATGGGAGGGCGATCATGCTTGAGGTCTAATTGCAATTTATCCCTATAATGGGCCTTGGTATATTTTAAATCCTCGCTGTCTAACTTTGTAACCATTTTCTTGTTGAAAGTGTTGCCGAACAAGTTTACCATGTGGTCTATTAAATCATCTTTCTTTTTTCTATCTTGGCCATTCCACCGTGTGCGAATGGTGGGGCCAAACAGATCCAATGCTTTTTCATTTAAGTTTCTATAGAAAACATTGTTTCCTGCAGAAACATGTTATCGATTAATTTATAATAATCTCAACAAATGTCCATTTCAATTTCATGAAAAAAATGAATCAAATAATTAACAATTACCTGCAATCCTCTGAATGTTGATCGAAGCACATGTGTCATCCACTAGAAAGGGGACATCTAGTGATCTGGTTCTTTTAATTCGTTCTTCTCCATGCATAATAGTTTCTCCTCCATCTACAGTATGTTCCTCTCCGGAGTCATGTGGAGTCCCAATCTCTGGCTCATCATGCTCCGGCGTTTCATGCCGGTCAAAATCATTGCGCTCATCAATGGATTCGAGGGGAACCTCAGGAGGCTCAAAAAGCCTCACTTGCACTTTGTTATGTCGACATTTGTTTTGCATTGGACCATCACTTCTACCTATAGCAGTTGCAGGATAGGCAGGTTCCCGGCGCACGGGGTTTAAAAACTCCTACAAACGGAAAACTTTACTTTATCAGATCATATAGAAAATATAAAATAAAAAAATGAATATGAAATTGTCATAGCTGATAAAAATATGTGAAGATGCCACTTACCCCAAAATTAGTTATTGTATTTTGCAGCTCTACAATTCTTTCCCTGTCCTCCTGTGTCAGGGGTCTTTTGCTAAGCAAACGTAGATATTCTATGTTAGCCTTCTTCAAGGCCTTTGTTACAGTTGTCATTGGGTCAGTGGAATAAAATATTTATTCCTCATCAATATCCTCAATGGGAGCCTTCCCATGTTGACCATGCCACAATACATTGATGAATAAAATTAATGAGATGAACTTTAACATTTGAGAAATTTAGTTATTATAGTCATAAGTTATTATTGTATTTAACATTTACCTGTTGAGGCACAGCGGGTGCCTTTCCACAGTCACCCTGGACAAATGTAGCGGGTGATTTTCAGACTCGGTCACCCTGGAAAGAAGTTGACACAATAAATCAATCAACAAAAGTTATGAAATTCACTTGTAACATTTAAAAAATGAAATATTGGAGTAATATGAGAAGAAAAAAAATAATGAAATTTCATAAATTTAGTTGTTGTAGTCATAAGTTGTTATTGTATTTAAGATTTACCTGGCACAATGGGTGCCTTTCCACGGTCACCCTGGACAGATGTAGCGGGTGATTTTCTACCACGGTCACCCTAGACAGATGTTGACACAATAAATCAATCAACAAAAGTTATGAAATTCACCTGTAACATTAAAACCATGAAATATTGTAGTAATATCAGAAAAAAAAAATAATGAAATTTCAGAAATTTAGTTGTTGTAGTCATAAGTTGTTACTGTATTTAACATTTACCTGTTGAGGTATAACGAGTGTCTTTCCACGGTCACCCTGGACAGATGTAGTGGGCGATTTTTTTCCACGGTCACCTTGGACAGAATTTGACACAATAAATCAATCAACAAAAGTTATGAAATTCACCTGTAACATTAAAAAAATGAAATATTGTAGTAATATCAGAAAAAAAAAAAAAAAATAATAATAATAATAATAATAATGAAATTTCTGAAATTTAGTTGTTGTTGTCATAAGTTGTTACTGTATTTAACATTTACCTGTTGAGGCACAGTGAGTGCCTTTCCACAGTCACCCTGGACAGATGTAGCCTGTGATATCTCACGGTCACCCTGGATAGATGTTGACACAATAAATTAATCAACAAGAGTAATGAAAGTAATTGTAACATAAAAAAAATGAAATATTGCAGTAATATCAGAAAATAAATAATGAAAAATGAAATATATATAGTAAAAAATTGAAATATTGCAGTGATAAATTGTAACAATGATTGATCAAAGGTTGAGTTGAATGGTATGTAAGATATTTACCCCCATAGTCACACCCCCTCCATCTATTCGATTTAAGTTGTAATCGATCAACAACTCTTCACCTGGAACTATTGTTTTTGTTGCACATACAAATATACGATTTCATTCGCGTCCCTCAAATATGCAATTTGGTTTCTTAGTTATTGCCACTAGTCATGTACTATTTATAAAGCCCGCATTGTTTCCAGTAGCTTTTGGCCTTCCATCAATATACATAGTTGCCCCTTTATTTTGATTGTTATCTACTAGTTGTATATAATTTGCAGCAACTCCATATCTCCGCATACTTCGCATATATCGGACCAACATCAACCAATGATTGTATTTGTATAATGGTCCGACATACTCTATCAATTCAGTTACAGTTTCATAGCCGACCTTTATGCCATCCATGGAAAATAACCCCAATCCATGTAAGTACGAAGGAGCAATGTGATACATCCTCCCACTGATGAAGAAATCTGTGTCCACTTCAGGTAGCTCCTTAGGTGCCCATCGTTGCACTAGATGTTTATACCTCAAGGGCAACTCAATGTCACCTATTCTCTCAGCATCATAATTACATGACCCTTCGTTGGCAATAAAAAATTGCATGCATATACGAAATCTTTTCCTTACCTTTTCAGATCTAATTGATCTAGAACTGGTAGATCTAGTACAACACGTCTCACTTTCAACCTCTCTTAGTATATCTTGATCATCACTCGAGGAAGATAGATCCGACAAATACCTATTTGGTGGTACCTACACTCATTAAAACAAGAAGATAAGTTATCGTGCCAATATACGTTTGTGGTACCAGCACAATTGCATATAGTTGCATTTAGTTGCAATATAGTTGCATATAGTTGCATAAGTTGCATTGTTGCATAAAGTTGCATATAGTTGCATAAACTGTATTGTTTCATAAAGTTGCATATAGTTGCATAAGTTGCATATAGTTGCAATATAGTTGCATAAAGTTGCATATAGTTGCATAAGTTGCATTTTTGCATAAAGTTGCATATAGTTGCATAAGTTGCATTTTTGCATAAAGTTGCATATAGTTGCATATAGTTGCATACGAAATTGTCATATAGTTGCATATAGTTGCATAAGTTTCATATAGTTTCATAGTTGCATAAGTTACATATAGTTGCATAGTTGCATAAGTTGCATTGTCGCATAAAGTCGCATGTTGCATAAAGTTTCATAAAGTTGCATAAGTTCCATAAAGTTGCATGTTGCATATAGTTTCATATAGTTGCATATTTGCATATAGTTGCATACGAAATTGTTGCAATATAGTTTCATAAGTTGCATATAGTTGCATAGTTGCATAGTTGGATAAGTTTCATATTTGCATATAGTTTCATACAGTTACATAGTCACATATAGTTACTATATAGTTGCATAAAGTTGCATATAGTTTCATAAAGTTGCATATAGTTGCATAAGTTTCATGTTTGCATAAAGTTGCATATAGTTGCATAGTTGCATATAGTTGCATAAGAAATTGTTAGTAGTTTTTTATCAACATATATCCCCCGACGCTCAGTGGAGAACTGGATTTGAGACCCATCAAAGAGTTCAAGTGTGGATCGATAGTTTGGAAATCCATGATCCTAGAATTTCACATATTTGGAAATTCATCACTTAATAAGTTGCAACTATTAAGTGATGAATTTCCAAATATGTGAATTTCCAAATATGGGATAACATACAAAACAATAGTTGGCAAGGTCTACGCATCTATCCTTTGTGCAAGGAGAATGAAGAAACTATTTTCCACCTCTTCATAGCTTGTCACTTCTCACAGGAATTTGGGCAACAACTAAACGACTCACATAGTTTTAAATATGTTATATGGGCCATGTGGGTGGAATGAAATGGCTATAGTTTTAAATACATGGTCTACACTCTTCAATTTTTTTACAAGATTGAGAGTGCATGCAATTCATTCTTTTTTAGCCCCAAGCAAAAGAAAGATAGGGTTGTTCTTCCTCTAAATTTGGATGAATATGTTTCGTGGGGTTTCTTTAATGGGGTATCTCAAGGGATTCTAGGGCCTATGGAGTAAGACCTATTTACATAACAAAACACCATTGGTGGTCCTTTGAGTAGGGAGTGACATTGATCATAAAAATGACCAACTAGTACATTCACAAAGTATTGCTACATAAAATACTTCTCGCTACTCTATTTATCCAAGCACAACCTTAACCATATTTGAGATAACCTAAACCCAAACTACCTCCTTGCTAAATCAGGTTACTCACCACCTAGGAAGTTCATCACTTAATAAAAGGTGCTTGAATTCGACATCATATAAATTACTTTAATGCACTTCCAAAACTTAGTAATGATGATACAATTGCAATACATGCGGTGGTTGATGGGAGGTTACTTGGTTACTCTAATATAATGTTTTGATTGACAATGCATCACAAAAGGATTTATGAGTATCTAACATTGTATATGCATGATTTAGTGATTTCAAGGGTACAATATTCCCAAATAGCGTCCCACTCTCGAGTTGCATAAAGTTGCATAAAGGGTACAATGTTGCATAAAGTTGCATAAGTTCCATAAAGTTGCATGTAGCATAGTTGCATATAGTTGCATAGTTTCATATAGTTGCATATAGTTGCATACGAAATTGTTGCAATATAGTTGCATAAGTTGCATACATTGCATTGTTGCATAAAGTTGCATATAGTTGCATAGTTGGATAAGTTGCATATTTGCATATAGTTGCATAGTTGTATACAGTTTCTATATAGTTGCATAAAGTTACATATAGTTGCATATAGTTGTGTAACTTGCATATAGTTGCATAAGTTGCATTTGTGCATAAAGTTGCATAGTTGCATATTTGCATATAGTTTCATACGAAATTGTTAGTAGTTTTTTATCAACATATATCCCCCAATGCTCAGTGGAAAACTGTATTTGAGACCCATCAAAGAGTTCAAGTGTGGATCGATAGTTTGGAAAACCATGATCCTGGAATTTCACATATTTGGAAATTCATCACTTAATAAGTTGCAACTATTAAGTGATGAATTTCCAAATATGGGATAACATATAAAACAATAGTTGACAAGGTCTACGCATCTATCCTTTGTGCAAGGAGAATGAAGAAACTATTTTCCACCTCTTCATAGCTTGTCACTTCTCACAGGAATTTGGGCAACAACCAAATGACTCACATAGTTTTAAATATGTGTTATGGGCCATGTGGGTGGCATGAAATGGATACAGTTTTAAATACATGGTCTACACTCTTCAATTTTTTTACACCCGCTGAGTTTAAGCATATAATTAAGCAGAGGAAAAGAAACTTATAAGGTTTCCCCTAGTAACGACGAGCGAACCGGGAAGATCCCGGCATGAAAATCGGGTGGCAGTGCCGCCTGAATTGTAGTCTGTATAAGAATCCTTAGCGGTGGATTGGGCCCAAGTCTCCTGGAAGGAAGCGCCTGAGAGGGTGACAGCCACGTCGGGTCGGGACCCTGCCGCACCACGAGGCGTTGTCGGCGAGTTGGGTTGTTTGGGAATGCAACCCTAATCGGGTGGTAATTCCGTCCAAGGATAAATACAGGCGAGAGACCGATATCGAACAAGTACCGCGAGGGAAAGATGAAAAGGACTTTGAAAATAGAGTTAAAGAGTGCTTGAAATTGTCGGGAGGGAAGCGGATGGAGGTCAGCGATACATCTCGGTCGGATGCGGAACGACTCAAGCTGGTCTGTCGCTCTACTCGAGGTGCGAACCAGCATAGGCCGTTACATCGTACAAAGCGTGGGTGGAGTACTTCCTGTTGGTTTGTTGTTGTGGCAGTCGAGGAGCGGAGAAATCAAGGGATTCCACCAACACCATTGAAATTTATTTTTAATCGCTTGCCAATAATTCTTTTAGTTTGTTGATATTGAGCTCGCACATGAGGTATTTTATATCTATGAGGATTTAGGATCAATTTTTCAAGCCTGAATTTGATGTGTAAATATTTATGAAGGTATTGAATCCCTTAATGACTCTTTAGTACTGTTGACGAGTTGAATAAGTTTTGAAATCACCAAGAAACCATGCAGAAAACTCAATGTTGCATAGAATAAGAGTTTAATTTCTTTTTTGAGTTTAAAAGTTAGTAATTGAACCTTCATCATTGAAGTAAGAAAATAAAGGTGTCAATTTTTTTGTATATTTGGATAACTTAGCCAAGAAATCACTTTTTCAGTGAGGTTACACGTTGTCCAAACCAACCGATTGAGGTTATCGATGCTTGCACTCAACAAATTTCCTCCTTGGGGTAAATCACTCACATGTCCTTATTTGTCCTTATGACCTCTCTTGGGCCTTGTGCACTAGTTGGGGTGTTTTCTAGGTTGAGGAGCCCCCTTGGGTCCCCAAACTTCCCTAATCCATTAGGGGCATGATCTTCCATCAATTTCACTGCCTTTTTACAAAACTCTAAAACCAAATTGATGAAGGCCTCAATTGCATTGTGAATAGTGGTTGTTTAAGGTATAGGTTCTTCTAACTACCTCGTACACACATCAAAACTACCTACCCTAGTCTCGATGCCCAAAAGTGCAACATCCATATTTTCAACTATTAGCTTATTTTTTAACATTAGTAATGTCATTGTAAGGTATTTCACTTTTTGTTTCCAATGTCCTTCAATTGGATTATCATAATAGTTTAACTTCTTCTCCTAGAATGAACTTAGGTTTTCAAGATAATATGAGAGCCAAGGTTTACCAAACCCTCTCTTCCTTGAAGTTTTAATGTAGTTTCAAAAATATTCACTAGTTTTAATGTAGTTTTAATGTAGTTTTAATGTAGACACAATCATCATATATAAACGCAATGAATCAATAAGGTTGGAATGTTCACCTTTAATGACTTCAAATGCTAATTTTTATAGGGTACTCACCATTCTTGGTGCCCTCGTTTGTCCCCTCTGTGTGCCCTTGACTACTATCTCCTAGCAAACTATCTCTCTCCCTCGCAGACTATCTCCTCCTTCTATCCTCGTAGACTATCCCCTTGCAGACTATATCCTCACTGTTCTCCTTGCGTACTATACCCTCACAGACTATCTCCTGTGACTTTCTCCTCGTAGACTACCTCCCCTTGGTCACGTGCTCCACTATCTCCTCGCAAACTATCTCTCTCCCTCGCAGACTATCCCCTCGCAGATTATCTCCTCATTGTTCTCCTCGTAGACTATCCCCTCACAGACTATCTCATGCAACTTTCTCCTCGCAGACTATCTCCCCTTGGTCACGTGCACACTCTTTCCTTTGGAAAACAACTCATAGAAATTAAAACCTAATAGATAACTCAATGCAAGTCCAAGTAAAAGATCGACCTCAAATAGAGAGGTAAATGTTGTAATATTAGCACACACCATACTAATATTCAAGGTATGCAAGTCAATAAAATCGATGCACTTTACTATATAAACCAAGGTTATGTGCTTTAACGCTTGTACACTCAAGGTTCAATTCTTGTATTATAATGTTGTAGTATTGCATGGTTATACTTTGTTTAGTACACAATAATATATCTCTAATGGTTACCTTCAACATTGTTTAACATGCATATGACTTCAACATGGTTTAACATGCATATGACATTGAGAAACATTTAAAACCCCTCCTCATAATATAATGAGGGGTTTTATAGTATTAAATTCAAACACTTATTAACGAAGATGTGATGATCATAAATATTTTTAATAAAGTATACATATAAAATTATTTTAAACTAAAAAATTAAGAGTAATAAATGTATTACTTATTTCATAAGTCAAAATGTATGAGGATAAGAGTGCATTAAACTTGAATAAATTTTTATTTATTTATGATAAATCTTTAAATATGGTTTTTCTTAATCCTATTGAATATGAAACTTAAAAAATAAACAATATTCACAACATAATTTCATGATATTCAATGGAGATGAAGTTATATATTACAAGTTAGTAGAATCTAATAAATTTATTAAATTTTATGGAAATGTGAAAGTGTAAGGATTGGGATATATTCTTGAGTTGACTTTTAGAAGTAGTGATCAATGTTTTATATTAGAGAAAACATTTTCACCTTGGCACAAAGTATCTCTCATGAAACTTCTTCTATATGGCATCAAGATTGGTAGAAGATAGAGTAGTTAGGATTGGAAGGCTAGGACAAGATTTAATGGGAATCATACTTAGAAAAACTTAAGCTAAGTCATGTTCAAATCATTGAAACAAAAGATAAGTTTGTTTGGTTCAAGAACCTAGTCTTAAAGACTTATACTCCAAAATTAGGTTATAAAGAAATGTATGCTCTTGGTAGGCCAAAGGAAGTTCAACGGTGATGGAAGATAAATGTAAAATTAGATCCCCTTTAAAGACTGAAATTTTTATGTGGTTGACAATAAAGAAACAAAGCCTTAACTTAGGAAATTCTATAAAAGAGAAAGAAGTCTGGACCGAATACGTGTATTCTCTGTAAAAATAAAGAAGAAAATATAAGTCGTATTATTATATTTAATCCTTAATTTAAAGAAGTTTGGAGTGAGATGGACGCTACAACAAGTAAGAAGCATAATTGACAAGGGAATTTAGTATAAGAATGTCTAAGGAAATGGATATTAAAACTTGAACTCAAAGACTTTAAATGTCTTCCTTTAATAACAGCATGGGGCATCTAGTTAGAATGTTGGAACCTTCCAGGATAAGTACATTCCCCCTTTCCAATGAACTTCTCAAGAAATTCCATACTTTTTTAATTTCAAACATGGAACCAAAGTCTATGTGCAAAGAAATCTAATCCATACCCCGATAGACAAATTGGAGCTTTATGTAATTTTGACAGATCTAGTCAAGATGCTCGTAAAATCAATGGAGTTGATGGTATTATGCATCTAAGTAACACACACAACATTGGGTTCAAGGCTATATTAGGGAAAGGGTCCAACATTTTTTCCAATCTTATTTCTTTAAAATTTTGGTTTATGGTTTACATGATGAATTGATGATGGAAGAAAGTGGGTGTGTGTTGGTCGTTGACCAAGTTTTGGGAGATTCTTAGTCATGTTGACCTATTTTGGGACTTCGACAGCCTGTCGAAGGAGGAGCGGAAGCCAAAGCGGAGATCACGGGATCTCAACCCCTTTTTGGGTCCTTTTTGGGTTTTTGGGAATATGTAATGGGATTGGGATGTCGTCCCATGGGTTTACTCATGTTTAGGCCTATTTTGTAATATATAAATAGATGCTTAGGCAAGAGAAAAGTAGAAGTAGCGATAGTAGTGGTGCATCTATGTGATGTGAAGGTATGTAAAGTGCAAGTAGAGTATGCAAGTGCTTTTTGCATGACTATAAGAGACTTGCAGAGCTAAGTGCAGGTCCTTGTAGCAGATTGTGGAAGGCTTAGTGGTGTAACGCAAGGAAGAAGGATCTAGCGAGTTGCGCAGATCTTTTGTCCTGTGCGGAGTAAGGGTTTTGAGGCTCTGTGCTTGTAACTAGTTGACTGAAGACAATAAATAAGAAGAGTTGGTGGATGTATCCCCAAGGTGGGGGTGAACCACGTAAACATTGTGTTATGTTGCTTTGTGCCTTGCCTTGATGTGTTCACATGTTATTTGCTAAGTGATTTGATGTATTTAGATAGATCTACTTATGCTTTGTGCTTCTTATATGTGAGAATGTTAGATCTGATCTATATGGCTATGCTTAGTGCTTTATATACTCGGTCTAATCTATTTACCTAAGCTCGGTGCTTAAATAATTTAGATTAGTGTGAATGCTGCAAAGTTTTGTTTTATCAGCGAAGTGGGTAATGATTGCATATTGAGGAACTGACGGTGCTAAGTTCTTTATTAAGTGTTATAATCACATATATGTGTCCCAACTAAGGTTGCAGACACTTGAGTCTTGCAACCACCCCTGCCTCTACCCCAGGTGAGACTTCATCTGCCTCACAGGTGTTGTCGAAAGGGTCGGTAGTTAGGGATTTATTGGTGTGTTGTTGTAGCCTTGAACCCTAGGTCTGCTCCTGTGCCAACAAATGGTTCTATTGTTGGGACCTGGAACTATGATTGCTAGGAACTGAGAAAAAAAAAAAAAACTTTGTGCAAAGACTCAACCTGAGATTGTGAAAGACCCGTGCGTAGATATGTGCCCTAGTGCACAGTATCCTACTCGATTTATAAATATATGTGCTAAAGAAAGAGGCCCGATCTGAAGAAAGGAGGTTGGATCTGAAGAAAGGAGATTTGATCTGAAGGAAAGAAGCAAGATCCGAAAGCTTTGTTCTCTAAGAAAGGGAAAATTGAGAATTTCTAATTAAAAGAGGTAAGATCTGTAAGCTCTGTGCTCTGATAAAAGGTAAGAATAGCTAAAAGTTTTAGATCTGGGAGCTTTGTGCTCCATAGAAGTAAGATAAGTGGAATTTTGTTTTCTAAAGTATGGATCTAGGTATGTTTGATAGGTTATGTCCTAGTTTGAAAACTAGGGCACTAAGAGATGAAAGAAGGCTTGATATGAGTAGATCTTATATGAATAGTGAAAGATATGTTATACCTATTCATAGAAAGAATGTTTGGACTAACAAATGGATGCAGGATCCTAGAAAGAAATTTTTGCAGGTTAGCTACCATGATCCTAGTGCGCAGTACCGGAAAGGCTGGGGATCATTTAAAAGAAAGAGAGGATTAACCCTCTGTTATAGTTGCAGAAGACTGGAACACCTTGCTAAGGAATGCCCTGGGAAAAGACTTGGTTTTATTTGTTGTAAATCTATGGACCATGAAGTATTGGATTGCCCTAGAATGATTGCTAAGATGGAAGAAATGAATCTGAATAAAGAAAACCCTAAGGCAAATCCAAAAATGGAAGACTCCCAAGAAGAATCAGAGAAAGTATTGTTGCAAATAAACGAAACCCTGAATGACCATTGACATGTCAGACTATCAGAGATCTTCAAGGAAAAAGAATGCATTGAAGTAAGAATAGGAGACTTCAGCATTGACTGTGTTCTGGATGAAGAAACATAGGTGAATATCATGACAGAAAGAACTTGGGAAGCCATAGGGAAGCCTACTATGATCCCTTCATTATGAAGAATATGACTATTCAGAGGAAAGTTGATAAACCTATGTGGGAAGCTCGCTCACATACCTATGAACGCTAATGGAACTTCAACAGAAGAAGATTTTGAGATTATTAAATTTATTGAAGACAATGCTCTATTTACCATGTTACTAGGAAAACCTTGGATTGATAGAGATCAAGCCAGACGAAAAGAAGAAGAAGAAGTTTTGGAACAGAAGAAACAAGAGTTAAAAGATTTCATGACCAGAAGGATCGCACATTTGATTGCAGAACAGGAGAACAGATCGAAGCTATTTAACACCAGAGACCCTGGTGTCAAAGTTACAAGAACCTTAGAAGACCCACAGAAGACTGAAGTACCTACCCTAGACAAAGACGAAGTATTATCCAGGAATCCTAGGGAAGAATCTCAACAGCGTGAAGTGACTATGACCAAACAAGATAAGAATCAGAATGGAAAAAGGAATATTAAGACAAAGCCCACTGGAAAAAAGGCTAGAAAGATAAGTAAGAAGAGAGTTAATATCAAAAAGTTGCAGAAGGTTCCATAGAAAACTTCGCAGATGAAAATATTGAAAAATTGGAGCTTCGTCAGGATATCAGAACAGGGACACATGGAATTTCTCCATGACGAAGAAATATAGCCGTTGGGGACATTATAACCATTCAATCGATGCTCTGAATAGGCAGAAATGCATTTATGGTTCATCATCAGACTATTGGGCGGCGCCATAATGGACCGAACAAGAGTTAATGGAGGATCATACCCGTTGCAAGCGAGTCGTTGCCAAGTTTCCTACTTATCCTACCGTGCCACGCACCGAGAACACTTTTTCCAATTGAGAATTCAAGCCTGCAGACTAAGCCGAGTTTATACAATGATCATCGCACTTTTTCTCACTATATCAGTACTGTGTCTAAGTTTTTTCCCGAAAACGTGATTTCTCACCCCGAGTGTATGTCGGAAGAATTGAGTGCCGCCGAGAAAGTTGTTGAAGAATTTTTGATCAAATTGATGACTGAGAGAGTCATGTCGATGTCTGAAGGTATCTAGGCTTCATCCACAAGAACAGTGCAAGCGTCTCCATCCACTACTCGAGCTGGACCATCCCAGTCAGCCGATGAAAAGCGAACCAAACACAGAGACGATCTCACGAATGCTAAGTTGATTCTGAGCATTTTACCTGCCTATCTACCACCTCTGAGCGGTATAATCAATCGAGATAGTTTTCCTAGAGAATTTGAGTATGCTTTGGTCACTGCATACCTCCCGAAAGGGATACGCACAATTCACGCTGACCAAGAAAAGATTGCAACGTTGAAGTTTAGCGACTTCAACCTTGGCGACAGGAAGGTCTACAACATGCTCGCCCCACATAAGTACCTGACCAGAACAAAGGGAAAGAATTCAAAGATAGTTCCCTAGGCATGGACTATGAACCTCGTGCAGTCTACATTTCTCAATGTCATAAAAATTCCTCACTTCGGAAGGCACCAAGAAGTGAATGCATGCGTCAAGTTGTTGCTATCCTATTACCATGGCGGATACTTGTGGTTAAACCATCGTATAACAGTGGATACAACACTGATACATCGAATCATCGGGCTTAGCATGCAAGGACCCGACCCACAGGATTTCTATCCTGGAAAATACATGGACCGCGCTCTTGCCTAAAGGATCAAGGACACTTACGGAGATGTTAAGAAGGGAACACAAGGCTACAAGGTAGCTTCTATCCAGAGCGGCGCAGTGCGCCTGGCCTGTCAGCTGGTCACAGGAAAGTTAGTCTATAGGAACTGACCCACCCAAGTGATGGGATTTGTAGTCGACCTTGTACGAAAGTGTGTGGAGGGCCTACAAATGAATTGGGCGAAGTACCTCGTGAACCAGTTGGAACTGGGTTGTAGGGAAGCGCAAGATCAAGGATATGATTTCCATTTTAGTTGGCTTCTAATCCTAATCGCTTTCATCGCATGGGATATGCCGGAAGGTGCGACCTTCCTGGACATCGAGCCCTTTGAACCTCTGGCCGTGAAGTTCAGCACACTGTGGTATTCCAGTGACATGAACAAACAATGGCAATCAAATGGCGTATTCCACACATATTACAACTAGTTGAAGACAGCTATCCAGTCTGCGCCTCGCATCACGCCAAATACTCTAAAAAGTTTTCAGCCTTTAATGAAATTTAGCGCAGACCGCCACTTCATTTATATTACAGCGTGAGCTGATGAGCACAAGGAGAAACTCCATTCTTACTACAAGCTGACAGAGGAGGACTTGGAGGAAATCACCAAAGACTGGTCGACGGACCTCCTCATTCCAGCGAACCCTACAGAGATATTCGATATTGACAGTCCAGAAGTAGCACATGACACACCTGGACCCAGCAAGACAAATAAAAATGAAGAAGCCTAAGACATCAGTAGTACTTCAGCGAAGACTGCTTCCATCCCACATGAGCAAGGAGGTGATGTCGAAGAGATAGGTGGCGCAAAAGTTTAATAGAAGAAAGGAGAGGTTACACCGCTTAGAGATGAGGAGGATCCCTCGAAGAAAAGGAAGGTTCCCCCCCCAAATCCTTATTCCCGGAAGAAATCGAGAGCCTCTATTACCAAAATGCACACTACCCTCACCTCAGATGACTTCGATGTAGAATTCCTGCAAAAACCCCAATAGATCTAGAATTCTAGTTAAATTGAACACAAACAATTTGTTGATATTCAAGAGATGAGAGAAAGTTTTTGCTCCATAAATCAAAGAATTATATTAATCAAAATGAATATACATGAGCAACCATCCTCAAAAAGAAGAGAGGAGGTGAGTATATAGAATTTCCAACATAGAAATTCTAGTCAAAAAAAGCTAGAAATAGTTAAAATAGGTGTCATAAGCTAAGGGAGACCACATAGTTCGACTTAGACCACTAAAGATACATGTCACACACTCATTAATGTCCACAAGAGTCAAGTGATGTGCATTAGCTCACTTAAGCTCACTTAACTGACAAGAGAAGCAGTTCCAACTCACTTAACTGACCCGAAATAGTAGTTACTAATAATAGTAACGACAAAAATCATTAATTAAGGAATAAATCTCTCACTCAAAGAGGAGGTCTACATTCCCCAATAATAGATGAGTTTTTACATGGGGGATTTGGAATAAATCATGAATAATTCAAGAAAATCAAGAATAAATCGAGAAAATCAAGACCCGGGAGTTGAGTCTTGATCTAAAATTAGCAGTTTTCCCTAAAATCTAGGGATGAGGCACCCTTCTTCTCTATGTGGCCAAATTAGGTGAAATAAAGTGTAAATGAATGTATTAACCAATATCTAGGAGTCTAAGATAGGTATAAACTAATGTAAGTTAGGGTTATGCTCCAACACTCCCCCTTAAAGCCTAAATGTAATGACAAAAAATTTGAGTCCCGACAACTTGGCCATTTTAGGTACTCATTACATAAAATAGCTCCTCATGAAAAGAGGAAAGAGGGAAAACCTTGTGGGAAACCCCACCCCCCCCCAAAAAAAAGAGGAAAAAAAATGTTGAGTGGCCAAAAGTGACCTACTCAGTTGTCTCCACCACTCCAAGCATAGCTCTCAGTTCTGAAAATTTATTTTCAGTGAAGGACTTGGTGAAGATGTATACAACTTGTTGCTCTATTGGGCAGTACTGCAATGAAATGACTATGTCACGGATCAACTCGCAGATGTAATGCATGTGAATCTTGATGTGCTTGGTCCTCTGCCTCTGAACTGGATCAATCGATATCTCAATGGACCCCTGATTGTCACAAAATATGACAGTCGGAAGTGGATACTGAATACCAAACTTGGAGAGAATCCCCCGCAACCAAACAGCCTGTGTAGCTGCATTCACTACACCTCTATCCTCTGCCTCTGCTGTAGATAAAGAAATCGTGGATTGCTTCTTGCTATACCAACAAAATGGCCCTGAACCAAAGCTGAAAACATAACCAGAGGTGGACTTGCAGTCTGTACCATCGCCAGACCAATCAGAATATGTGTACCCAATTAGTAAAAGTGGGCAATCTGCAGCATAAAAGATACCAAAATTGGGAGTACCTTTCACATATCTAAGGATTCTCTTTGCATCTTTCCAGTGAAGCTCATGAGGATCCTGCATATATCTGGAACAAACTCCTACTGCAAAAGAGATATTAGGTCAGGTGTGAGTAAGATACAACAAACTCCCAACCAACTGCCGATATAGTGTACTTTCCACCAAAGGTGTAGTACCCGCATCCTCAAATCTGACCCCTGAAAGAAAGGGAGATGTTGTTGGCTTGCATTCTGTCATCTGAAAGCGGACAAGTAGGTATGATGCATACTTAGATTGTGCCATCTTGATCCCTGAAGTAGACTGAGA
This sequence comes from Picea engelmannii, assembly GCA_009831015.1. NCBI lineage: Eukaryota > Viridiplantae > Streptophyta > Pinopsida > Pinales > Pinaceae > Picea > Picea engelmannii. The sequence continues at coordinate 82,132 of ML789384.1, read as the reverse complement.
AACTTCAAGACCAAGAAAGTAGTGCAACAGTCCCAAATCTGTCATGGAAAATCGATCGTGCAATGTTGATTTTGCCGAATCAATAGCTGAAGTAAGGTTCCCTGTCATCAGTAAGTCATTTACATAAAGTACTATCAGAAAGAGGGAATCATCAGGTTACAGAAAATAAACATTCGGATCAGATTTGCATCGAATGAATCCAATGGAAAGCGGGAAAGAATCCATCTTTGCATACCAGGCTCTGGGAGCCTGTTTTAGGCCATACAAAGATTTTTTTAATCTGCAAACGAGGGAAGAGTTATGAATGTATCCCTGTGGTTGATCCATAAAGATCTCCTCCTTGAGATCTCCATGAAGAAATGCACTCTTCACATCCATGTGGTGAACTTCCCATCTGCGAGAAGCGACAATGGCCAAAACTAGTCGAATGGAGTCCATTTTTTCAACAAGTGCAAATGTTTCTGTGTAATCTATGCCATGTACCTGTGAGTATCCTTTTGCGAAAAGTTGAGATTTGTACTTGTTGATATCACCATATGCAGCAATCTTTGTTCAATATATCCATTGGCATCGAACAAGCTTTCTTCCTTTCGGAAGTGGAACCAAGTCCCATGTGTTGTTGTCCATAAGAGTAGAGTACTCTTCATCCATGGCAGCCTCCCAAAGTGGGTTTCCAACAGCCTTAGAGTATTACTTTGGATCTAAACCAAGTGACATATAGCAATGTATGGGAAGCAAAAGTTATGTGGCATCCAGGGCTTGAGGAGCCCCAAAAAACTTTGATCTAGTTCTTCTTGTATCCGCGGGATCACCGACTAGTTCACCCACATCTTGCAGGGTTTTCTCTGCCCAAGTTGGCAACTGAGTTGGAGCAGCCATGACCTGCTCCTCATCCTCTATATCAGACCCAAAAGGCTACTCTAATGGCTTCTCTAAAGTGCTCGAAGAAGTTTATGACTCCTCCTCATCAATGACAACAAGTGGTTCCTCGGCAGGGTCTTCTGAAAAATCATGCAGTGATTCTTCTTCAAACTTCACACTTCGAGCTAGAATGAACTTTTTAGTGTGAGATTCTAGAAATATATATCCATTGACACCTTCATGATATCCAAAAAATATGCATTCAACACTTTGAGGCTCCAAATCCTTCCTCTTATCTGTCGGAATGTGAGCCCATGCTCGTGAACCGAAAATACGAAAGTGCGACACTTTCGGTTTCTTACCAGTCCAACATTCAAAACGAGTGGTGCCTTTGAGTGATTTGTGAGGAACTCGGTTCTGAATGTATGTTGTACAATCAATAGCTTCATCCCATAGCTTGGGAGCTAATTGTAAGTTTTAAACCTGCGAAGTAAAGCAATGCATATAGATTCTTAAGCAATACAGAAATTAATCAATGGCTCATACACAGAGTACACAGAGATTTTATACCGGAAACCCTCAACCGGGAAAACCTTTCTTATTTTCATTATATCGAATTTCACCATTCGCCATACAATATATACAATGTTTTTAGGTATTTCGTAGATACCAAAACCCTAATCCCTTAATCCGGGATTAATTTACAAATCCACTAAAAATAGCAAAAACCGTAGACGCAGTTGTCGTATCTGACGCACCCACACACACACACATGCAACGAATATAACACATACCCAACATTCTCCCACTTGTTGTTTTCTTTGCAACCAGGGGTCCAAGGGATTATATAGTCAACAATCCAGGGCACCAATGCCCATTGTTACTCTACACCAGGAGAACTTTTATGTGCTCACAGACTTTGTCAATGAATCTGCAGCATTCTTCAAAGTGTCAACCTTTTCCAGCAACACCTTCTTTTCCTCAACCATGTCTCTCACAAAGTGATACTGA
>ML789384.1:53132-64235 GCA_009831015.1 Picea engelmannii | reverse complement strand
GAATATACTAACTAGATCCAAAAACCAAATACATGAAATATGGTACTACACATATAATATATTATCAAGGAAAAAACAAGCTACATGAAATTTCGACATTTGAACAAAAATTTACAAGTTAAATGAGTACATCAATAAAAAAAGCATATTAACCTTGCAAGTTCAAAATCCGAGCTATGTAGATCGAGAATTGGATTTGTTCAACCGATGGGTGATGGAAAAAATAAACAGCTCAAACAAAAGCCACGAACAGTGTCGCAACTATAGCAATTGTGTCGCAAAGTCTCTTAAAGTCAGTTATATATAGATCAACTAGTCAACTAGCCATTAACACCAACCAATGAGATAGGAAAAATTTTCATGGAAATAGCGATGAAAATCCCGACCAAGTTAAAAAACCTATTTGTGGCTATATCGACAAACTTTTGTGGCAATATCGATGAAAATCCCACCATATTTAAAAACAACATGAAAATAATGGAAACATGGAAAACTTTCATGGAATAATCCGCCCAAATGTAGTAGTGACAAGATGCACCTCAACAAGAAGTATCAATGACAAATATACTAGCATTGTATTTCTGTAGATCTGACTTATGCAAAAGATCCCATGCAGCCACTAGTCTCTCTAGGGAGAATCCTCAAATCTCCAAAACCATTTCTCATGCATACATCAAAATCCAACTATTCATAGAAATAATACATACATTTTGAATCAATGGATATAGATCTGATGTATCGGAGCATTGTAGACCTTCCAGGGAGCTTGATCTCAGAATTTAGAACCTTTGCATCTTAATCTTCTCAAGTTTCATGGTTTTACCAACATGTAAGCACCCTATACACATCCAGCCTGTGTACGCCTCAGTATGTACGCACCCTATACATAGCCATCCCACGTACGCCTCAAAAAATAGGGTGTTTTAGTATTCCTTTTAATTCCTAGAATTTCACCATCAACCCTTCATACTACCTCAGACTTTCGCAACTTCAGATGTATCAATGAGTACTTGCAATAAGCCTCACACAACAAAAGATATTCAATGTGTTCAAGTGTAATTAAATGAGAGAGCGTTGTCTCTTATTTATACTTTCATGTAACATTACACTTTCCTTATTTTAGGGAGTTCTCCATTTAAAATAATTTATTTTTCAAACACTTTGACTTTTAGGGGCTTCTATATGACTCATGATGGTTCTCCAACTTCATATGGCCATAACTCTCTAACCGTGAGGAGTTATGTGACGTTCCACATACCACCGGAAATGGCATGACAAGCACTATCCATATAGGATAGTTTCACTGACAAAATCACTGACCTTCATCTCATTATTCCACAATTAAGCATGGGTTCTCTAACCATACTTCTAGGATAACTCAATCCGCAAAGTGTCTTCCCATGAGGGATTTCACCATAAGGGGACCACTTTGGAGTTCATCCATTTGTACTTCTTATCAGCCATGACAAGATAATAATGAGTCATCTTTACATCAAACAAACTTGGGTCCATTACCCAAACCTTTGTGCTACCAAGCTTTCTTCAAGGATTGACATCAATGACAACCAACCTTAATCAACAATATCCCCCTTTCGCACTGATGGCAATACTGAAATCATGGCATGCAATACTGAAGTCATATCACTCATGCTTCCCCTAGAACCATGCCTTTGTCCTCTGCATCTATGTGACCATTGCTCCCCTTGGAATCATGCCTATGTCCTATGCATGTGATAAATCTCTCCCCCTTTGTCATCAATGGAAAAGGTATCTTTCCATCCGAGGCTGCTCCCCCTAACTGAACTTTCCTCTTTATGGTACTTCCTTGTGTACATCTAAGACATATAAGATAAGAATTCAAAAGCATTTATTTTGGAGTAGAAATAACTCTAAGTCTCTGGCGAAGATACTCAAATTCTTCCCATGGAAGTGGTTTTGTAAAGATGTCTACCACTTGTTCTTTTTTGCCCACATACTCAACTCTGATGTTCTTTTCTACAACATGTTCCCATAGAAATTGATACTTGATTGGAATGTGCTTCGTCTTGGAGTGCATCACTGGGTTCTTTGATATATTGATGGTGCTTGTATTATCACAATAGATTGGAATGGTCTCATCATACTCAACCTATATATCTGTCAGAGTGTGTTTCATCCAAAGAACCTATGTACAACATGTTGTTGCTGCAATATACTCTGCCTCGGCTGTAGATAGAGATATTGATGATTGTGTCTTGCTTAGCCATGATACTAAACACTCACCCAAGTAGAATGTTGCTCCATTGGTGCTTCGTCGGTCATCAATACAACCTTCCCAATCTGCATCTGTGTAGGCAATAAGTGATAGATCCTTTCATTTTGGATAATATAATCCAAACTCTTATGTTCCTTTGAGATATCTGAAAATCCTCTTTACTGCTAATACATGTGATTCCTTTGGTGTTGCTTGAAATTGTGTCACATATATTAGGCTACAAATCATTGACTTGTATTGCCTCTGATCTGTAGACTTTGAATCATCATATTTGCTTAACTTGCAACTGGTTTCCATGGGAGTGATAACTGGTTTGCAATCTTCCATTCCGAACCTCTTTATCATTTATCTAATATACTTCGTTTGAGAAATAAAAATTCCTCGGTTGATTTGATGTCTCTGAAGTCCCAGAAATAAGGATAGTTCTCCAAGTAATGACATTTCAAATTCATTCTGCATATCCTTTTCAAATTTATGGCTTAACTTGTCATTATCACTACCAAAAGTAATATCATCAACATAAACTTCAATTAATAAAATACTATCTTGACTTACCTTGATGTAGAGGTTGGTGTCTACACTTCCTTTTCTGAACCCTGCATGTTGTAGATATTTATCCATTCTAGAGTACCATGCTTTAGGATCCTGTTTTAGACCATACAAGGCCTTCTTTAATTTACACACATAGTCTGCGTTCTCTGACAACTGAAATCCTTCTGGTTGTTCAATGTAGACTTCTTCTTCAAGTTCGCCATTCAGAAAAGCTAATTTTACATCCATCTGATACACTTTAATATTTTTGGAGAATGCATAAGCTAAAAGCAATCGGATTTCTCCCATTCTAGCAATTGGGGAAAATGTCTCTTCAAATTCGATTCCTTCAACCTATGCATATCCTTTACATACCAATCTAGCTTTGTTCCTTATAACCTTTCCAACTTCATTCAATTTATTCTTGTATACCCACTTTGTGTCGATCACATTCTTATCCTTTGGTCTTGGAACCAATTCCCAAGTGACATTTTTCTCTATATGATCCAATTCTTCATCCATGGCCTTGTTCCAAAATTCATCCTTGTTGGCCTCTTCAAAATAGGTTGGTTCAATCATAGATGTGAGTGCTAGGTGTGTTTGTTTTGGTGAACGGATTCTTCTTCTAGTCTCAACCCCTGCGTCTTTTCTTCCGATAATTCGATCTGAAGGATGATTCTTATGTACTCGTCTGCTAGGTGTTTTTGGAGTCACTTGTTGAATTTTCTCTTATGTTTCTATCGGATCCTCTTCATCTTCGCCTTCTTTTTCATCTTTTGTTTCTTCTTCGTAAAGTTGTTCCATTGATTCATTTCCTTCTTCCTTTAATTCTTGTCCACCTGTTTCATCAATTGTTACATTGATGCTTTCCACCACTTTGTTCAATCTCAGGTTCTAACACTTGTATGTTTTTCTTATACTTGAGTAACCAACAAGTACTCCTTTGTCCACACAAGAGTCAAACTTTCTCATTCTGCCATATTCTCTTTTGATATAACATTTTCTTCCAAAAACTCTGAAGTGCTTCACATTTGTTGGTCTTCCTTTCCATAGCTCGTAGGGAGTTTTCTCAGTGTTGTTTTTAGCATTACTCTGTTTTGAATGTGAATTGTTGTATGCACTAACTGTGTCCAAAAAATATCTGTCAATTTGGAATCCATTAGCATTGCTCAAGCCATCTCATGTACTGTCATGTTCTTTATTTCCACAACTCCATTCTGTTGAGGTGTCCTAGCAACGGAGAATTGCATTTTTATTCCATGACTGTTGTAGTATTCCATAAATTCCTTTGAAGTGAACTCTCCTCCATTATCAGATCTCAAGCATTTGATTTTTGAATCCATTTCATTTTCAACCATTTCCTTATAGATCTTGAAGTTTTCAAAAGCTTTTGACTTATTCTTGAGAAAACAAACTGCGATCGTTCTTGTACAATTATCAACTAATAACATAAAGTATTTCTCACCTTTTAAGGCCTTTGTTGTAGTTGGTCCAACTAGATCACTATGCACAATTTCCAGTGGTCTTTCGTTGAATATTCCTTTGATTTGAACCTGGTCTTTGTTTGTTTTCCTTGCTGACAATGCTTGCATAAAGTGTTGGTTGGTTTCATGATCTGGGGCATTTATCTAACTGCTTCTATTTTGCTGACTTTGACAAGGTTATCAAAATGTATGTGACACATTCTTTTGTGCCATAGCCAACTTTCATCTTCCTTTCCTAGACAACACTTTTCATTTCCAATTTCACTTAACACATATATGTTGCTTGAAGTTCTCACAATTGTAGCAATCAATTTTCCTGAACCTTCTTATCTTATCTCGCAGTTTTTTTAATTGTAAGTAACTTTATGACCTTGGTCACACATTTGACTCACACTTAGAAGATTATGTTTCATATATTCTACTAGTAGAACATTTTCTGCCTTTGTATTCTTGTTCCCAATTCTGACTGTGTCTTTTTGAATGATTTTGGTTGAAGGAGGTTGATCCATCTCTTTCCTTTCATAATGTAAGAAACTTGTCTCTATCACATGTCATGTGTTTTGAACACCCACTGTCAACATACCAACCACTTTTCTTTTGCTTATCTTGTAGAGCGAGTGTGAATTATTCATTGCTATATTGATCCTGCTTTCTTATCCATGTCCTTTTCTGAGGTTCATGTATGTGATTGTTGTTATTCTGTTGCGGTTCTCTAGGCGGGATTGTCATTCTGCAATCTTTGGCCATGTGTCCAAAATTGTTATATTTGTAACATTCCACTTCAATGCTCAAAGATTCAAACCTGTTGTAACTTCTTCTATGTGTTTCACTAGGCCTTCTTGGATAACCGCTTTGTGTATGACTTTCAAAGTTGTTTGTGTTCATGTTGTTATCTCTGCAATTCACAACTTTATGTCCAAAATTATTACATGCATAACATAAACCAAAAAAGATAGTTTGATACATGGGAGTTGAAGATCTTCTGAAAGGGGGTACTCTTAAGAATTCTTCTTCTTCCTGAGGCCTATCTGTCGGTTGTTGATTCTGAAATATGAATCTTCTCGGTGGAGGAGTGTCCCTGTAATCTTCCTTATAGATCTTTCTATCCCCCTTGATTGTTTCTGTATAGCTTTTTGGATATGTTTCTTGCTCTGTTGTTTTGGAGCTTGATCTTTTTTTTTTATGAATGTATCCAAGTTCGGACTTGTCATGATGATATTTTTGACTGTTGATAATGTCATCCAAAACTTTTGAGTTGTTCTGCATATTTTTATTTTGAAGATCCTTTCTTAATGTGACAATCTCTCCTTCCAAATTTCCAATGATCATGTATTTTTCTTCTAGTTGTTCTTTGAATGCTTCTTCAATTATTTTATCTTCTTCTATTTGAACCTTCAATTTTGTGATCATTTGTTCTAGTTCTTGAGTGTCTTCTTTCTTGTCTAGTTCTGCTTATAGTTTCTTGTTTTTCTTATTTTTCCTTATGATAACTTCTATGGCACACATTAATTCCTCTCAATAGTCAAATTCTACCTCTTCAATTTCTTCTTCGGCTTCTTCATATTCTTCTTCGGAGTCCTCTTTATCAGAGTCTTCTACTGCCATGAATAGAACTCTTTATGTCTCACTGTCACTGACTTCATCTTCATCTGATGATGAGATGTCTTCTTTGGTGCATAAGCTTTTCTTGAAAAAATTCTTTGTGGTTTTTTTGCCTTTATATGTTTGTTTGCATTTTGAGTAACCTTCATCATTTCTCTTTTTCTTATGAGGACATTTGTTAGCAACATTATCAATACCATCACAATTAAAACAAATTAAAGGAAGCTTACCTCTATACCTATCGTTGGTTCCCTTGTTCAGTCTTTTGACAAATTTGGCCACTTCTTCATCATCTTCCAAGACGTCACTGTTGTTGTTATGGTCTTATTTTTGCTTTCCCTTTTGCTTTGACTTTTTGGATCCTTTGAAGGCTGCTTCTTTTATATTTGGATTTTCTTGTTTAGTTCTCATTTCATATGTTGTGAATATTTCATGTAATTCATCCATGCTTATTGAGTTTAGATCTGATCTTTCTTCTAGTGCTGATATCTTAGGGTCAAATCTCATAGGAAGACATCTTAGTACTTTTTGAACAATTACGGATTCCTTGATTTATTCTCCCAATCCTATGATTGCATTTACTGTTTCATCAACTCGTAAAAAGTAAGCTGCAATATTCTCATCTTCCTTCATCTTAAGTTGTTCGAACTGACCTCTGTAAGTTTGAAGCTTTGTTGCTTTGACTTTTGAATCTCCTTCATAAATATTTTGAATTTTATCCCAAATCTCTTTAGCGGATTTACAATGTGCAACTTTGGTGAATATTGTTTCACTAAGACCATTCAGAAGTGCATTTTTGGCTTTGGAATTATTCTGGTCGAGTTTCACTACTTTGTCATTTGTTGGCGGAACTATTGGTGTTGTGTATCCATCTACAATTGATTGCCAAATTTCAAATTCTTGTGCCTGTATATATGTTTTCATCCTTATTCTCCAAAATGCATACTTATGTCCATTAAATTGTGGTATTCCATTTTTATACAAGTTGTTTCTCTCCATGATCTTCCTTTTACTGGTTAAACTGATTTTTGAAGGAACCTGCTCTGATACCAATTGTTGGATTACTGAGAGGGGGGGTGAATCAGTAATAGAGAAATTTAATCATTTTTAACCATATAATCCAAGTGTTATATCAATGTAGCATTATCATCCAAAAACTGAAGAGTAAATAAGCAATGAACAAATACACATACATAGTACACCAGTGTTTTACGTGGAAACCCAAAGTGGGAGAAAACCAAGGAATGATTTTTCATATATGTCTTGAAGAATTACATTCATTGGAAACACCAACTTCCTTTTTTTTTTCCAGTTGCAACTGGAAGGAGGCTCCAACCCCCTTGTTTCTCAGGCTACAACCTGAGGGAAGCTCCAACTCCCCTATTCTCTGGATACAACCAGAAGGGGGCTACAACCCCCTATGTTCTCTAGCTACAACCACATGTCCTTGCCCCGTCCAACCGCCCTGGCGTAGAAGTAGAATGATGGAACCACTGTCACACTATCACTGTGAGATATACCACTGTACAACTATATCTATCTGTACCACTGACCTGCATCCAACCTGTACAACTACCTTGCAATCAATCTGTACCAGAACTGAACATGTATCAACAAAAATACAATAGGTATGTGACCTGTACTGCTGCAGCACGTGTATGTACACGCCCTATCGGCTATGGAGCCCGCGTATGTACGCAACCAAACTTATATGCAGCTTGCGTATGCCTTCTGAAAATTAGGGTTCCCTTTCTCTTGAAAAATTATGACCCTTTGTTACTTCTTTCACATAGATCTATAACCTGTCACTGTATCCATACTGTAACTATATCATGTGCATGCATCCTCATACCTAACCTTTACCCAAAGCATATATATCTCTCTCTAGTCATGTGCCATATAGGTTTGTGCAATCATGAACAAGTATAATAACCCTCACATGATCTAGTCATCGGACCCTTTCTGATATTCAACCTCTCAATACATCAATCACTTCACAAATACAAGCTCTCGACCATGTACCACAAAAACCCTTAACCATATGCCAAGAAATACAAGGTGTGCCTCAACAAGAAGTATCAATGATAAATATACCAGCATTGTATTTCTGTAGATCTGAGTTATGCAGAAGATCCCATGCATCCACTAGTCTCTCTAGGGAGAATCCTCAAATCTCCATAACCATTTCTTATGCATACATCAAAATCCAACTATTCATAGAAATAAGACATACATTTTGAATCAATGGATAGATCTGATGTAACTGAGCACTGTAGACCTTCTAGGGAGCTTGATCTCGGAATTTAGAACCTCTGCATCTTCATCTTTTCAAGTTTCATGGCTTTACCAACATGTACACACCCTATACACAGCCAGCCCGTGTACGCGTCAGTATGTATGCACCCTATACACAGTCAACCCGTGTACGCCTCAGTATGTACGCAGCCTATACACAGTCAACCCACATACGCCTCAAAAAATAGGGTTTTTTAGTATTCGTTGTAATTTTGAGAATTTTGTCGTCAACCCTTCATACTACCTCAGACTTCCGCAACTTCATATGTATCAATGAGTACTTGCAATAAGCCTCACACAACAAAACATATTCAATGTGTTCAAGTGTGATTAAATGAGAGACCTTTGCCTCTTATTTATACTTTCATGTAGCATTACACTTTCCTTATTTTAGGGAGTTCTCCATTTAAAATAATTTCTTTTTCAAACACTTTGACTTTTAGGGGCTTCTATATGACTCATGAGGGTTCTCCAACTTCATATGGTCATAACTCTCTAACCGTGAGGAGTTATGTGATGTTCTACATACCACCGGAAATGGCATGAAAAGCACTATCCATATAGGATAGTTTCACTGACAAATTCATTGACCTTCATCTCATTATTCCACAATTAAGCATGGGTTCTCTAACCATACTTCTAGGATAACTCAATCTGCAAAGCGTCTTCTCGTGAGGGCTTTCACCATAAGGGGACCACTTTGGAGTTCATCCATTTGTACTTCTTATCAACCATGAAAAGATAATAATGAGTCATATTTACATCAAACAAACTTGGGTACATTACCCAAACTCTTGTGCTATCGACCTTTCTTCAAGGGTTGACATCAATGACAACCAAACTTAATCAACAGGTCAGAGGGTGGGGTGAGGTCAGATGGCGGTGGTAGTTCCTCCACATGCAGAACAACTACATCTTCTTCAGAAATATCCTCAGTCACAACCATAAAAATCTCTTGTTCCTTACACTTGTGCCCGGGAAAATATTTGTCGTCGCAATTATAACAAAGACCCTTGAGTTGACGTTCAACCATTCCAGCCCTGGTTAATTTCTAGATCTTGAGGGGAGTTACGGGAGGGGGAAAATGGGTGGGTTTAGGGCGAGGAGGAAAGGAGGTTTTTCGGGTCCAGGAAGACATAATTTATTGGGCTTCCTTGGCTCATTGAGTAGCTTCCAACCAAGTCTAGGAGCATGCCATGAGAACATGGGCACGAATTTCATCTTTGAGACCATTGATAAAGCATTCCCTAAAGAAACCATCTGACATGCCCTCTGTTCTAAAATCCAAGTGCTAAAATGCAGTAATAAAGTCTTCCATTTTCCCATACTACTTTAACTTAGTCAAACGACCTAAATGGTGGGTGTCAAAGTCAAAGCGAACATAAAGTTCGGCCACAAACTGTGTCCAAGCAAGATACCATTGGCGTGCCTTTTTTTGCCATTTCCACCATTGCCATTGTTCTAGATCCACATGCAGGACACCATAACGAAGATTGGATAAATCATCAGTAATACCATGCAAAGAGAAATAATGTTCCATTTGAGTGACCCAGCCTGTAGGATTCGATCCATCAAATTTGTTCACCTCAATTCTAGGAGGGTGGATGTCTCGGGAAAAGTCAGTAGTATGAGGGCCTTGGTAATGGGAAGAGTCATGGTCATCATGATAAGATGGTTGTTCAGAAGAGGAAGGGTTCTGGGAACGGCCCAGGAAGTGTTCTTTGAGGTCTTTGATGTAGGAACATTGTTCCTGGAGGTCTTTGATGTGGGAACATTGGTCCTTGAAGATCTCAATAGTTGAATTGATGGAGCTAATGTTGGCAACGAGATGCTTGATGTCATCCTTGTGTTGATGGTTGTCAACAATCAAGGCATTGAATTCTTGGGCTCGTGTGGTAGTCATTTGGACAAAGGAGTAGGAAAATGGTATAGGGAAACAAAAGGGGTCTGGAGGGGTGGGTGGGACCACGAAGAAAAAAGGGTGTCAAATGATAGGTACCACTGTGATCGGGGTGAAAAGGGAGATCCAAAGGGATAGGATCCAAATAAGGGTGTCAGAGACGGGTCGGGTCCACACACAAAAAAAATTGTCTTAAAAATGAGAGATATCACTAGAATCGGGGTGAAGAGAGGAACCCAGTGGGATAAGTCCCAAATAAGTGTGTCGGTGGTACCACTATACTTGTTTTTTAACTCCTACGGAGTTATACTCCGGCCTGAATAATACTGCAATGACGAAACGCCCAAATGCTTAACAAGAAGAAATGTGTAGTAATTTTGCAACCAGACTACAAAAGGCATAGTTTCGCGACAATAGATCTTGTTCGTTCTGTCTTTTTTGTTTTTTTTTTAAATGTTTTCACCCCATAGGGGTAGGATATGTAGGGTTTCTACAGACAAGGGTTTGCCCTGTGCTATAGCTCTCTGATATATGTGTGGGGTCCAACAATAGTACTCGGCCCAATATCTCAGGGAACCAACTAAGGAGGCTAGATCGTGCCCTTAGCCATACTACCTGACTACCCAAGTACTAGAGAGTATCTTCCCAAGTGTTGTTCTCGGTGGAACTATAGCAATCAAGTGGCCGATTGGTTTATCTATGGAGGGCTTCAGGAGATCCAGGTCGATCTGTATATAGGTGTTGTCTAATGCGTTACTGCTCAAAGGGGTACCAACATGGGTTACAAGGGTGGCCAACAGATGTGCGCTTAGGTACTGTTATCCCCGATATCTAGGGATAACTAGGAGATCATGTCTCGAGGCCCACATGATCCCAGACATGGAGTACGAGAGAGGATCGACTTGAGCTTGGCCCTTGAGGGCCCATCTTTCCTTCTTCTCAGCCAGACTTGTCCTGTCAGCAGTACCAGCCTCCATCACTACCGGCTTGGGCTTGCATCAGAGAGGACTCTTGCTCCATGAGGTAATTGGTCCGAG
>ML789384.1:33359-49998 GCA_009831015.1 Picea engelmannii | reverse complement strand
CATTGCATTGTGATATTATAAGGGTGATTTTGTACATTGAATGCAAGTATAAATTTGTATTTATTGAAGGAGTAATATTATAACCTTTTGTCTTTAATTGCAATTATTGATTACTCTTATCATTGCTCATATATAATTAAAGACAGTCATTAAATTGTGAAGTACTAACCACTGCAGCACGTTCTAGTTCTTTGTCTTGTCTCGCAAACAGGTGCCTTCCAGTGGGATTCTTCTTCTTTGACTATCGTTTGGCAGTAATCTATGAAGGGAAGCTTGTCCATAACCCTTGAAGCCTTAAACCTTGATCCTTCTCCTTCAGAAACCCAGATTACTAGGGACGTCTCCCTTGGGATTAGCCACCCTAAATAGAAAGAGCTCCCCATCGAGGTGACAGTGGGTGGGGAAGCTCCTGTTACGCCGGTTTTAAGCCTTGACTCAAGCTACCTGAACCCTTCCTACAAACCGTGCGATAACAGGTACCACTTGTATTTCTTGCGTGTATGACTCCCTGACCATGGGTTTATGCACATAACAACATATCTTTGTAGCTTTAAGACGTTGGAATACGTCTCTACCCTGGAAAAAAATTAACCCACAATTTTCTCCCAAAGAAGGTTGCTCTGATACCACTTGTAGTATTCCGGATATAAAATAGTATGCAGAACATAAATATTTTAACTAGAAATGGCAGAGAAGCAATGATATAAGTAGAACAATACAAGAATAATACCAGAAAGAGCACTTTGATTACCGATAGCAATGTTCACTTGCCTCTTCAAGGGGGCAACCTCCAGCAGAGCAGAGCTCTATTACAATAACATCCAAGACAAGATTTCTCATACCCTCTACTTCTATTTATACTAAATATATCTATCCAAAAGAACAATCTCTACTTCTATTTATACTAAATATATCTATCCAAAAGAACAATCTAGAGGAAGATCCTTCTAGAAGCGGAAGCTTCTATTAAGTCTTCTTACATTTGACTTATTCTTCCTTATTTCTAGGCCTTATTAATATTAGTCTTTATTACATGGAATTATATTATTCTACCTATGTGAGGGGTTAGAGAGGCTAGGTAATTATCATCTTGGTAACTCCCTATAAAACATAAAAAAAAAAATGTTGTTTTGATGGTTTAGGAGTGTGGACTCCCCCAACATCTAAATGGGCCTAGCTCCATCGCAATAAAAAAAAAAAGGAAAAACATGGTTCAATCTCATCTTTTGAGAAATGTTGGGTTTTCCTTTGAAAATATGACTAGGTAAACCAAAGGACGGCCAAATATATTCTTTTGAATTTATTTGGGCCATAAAACCCAAACTTGGCCTTAAAAGCATTCCAAACTATCTACTCCTCATGAGGCATTCTAACAAACAACATTCCTTTATTATCTTCATGAGTATGCAGTGTGTTGAAGTTTCTACATAAAAACAAATGAGCTTTAGGGAGCTCCTTGCCATCCATCTCCATAAAAGGGAAACTCTTTCTTTAGAATCATCATACACTTAAATATTAGCCTAATTCAACATTTGTTGATAATGATCGATACCAATGTTTGGATGTTTGGATAGGGTCAGTTCCCTAGTCCATGAAAAAATATTTAAGTCAAGATGAGAGGAGGTTGCAACTTTACCTTTTTTATATTCGTGTTTGAACATGAAAGCAATCAACCAACTATAACCTATTGTATTTTTGGACATAAACCCAAAATTTTTCATTTTTGTACACAAAATTTCAAAACTTTAAAACTCAAACCAAATCCTACATCTATTGAGATCAATGAGTAAAAACAAAATTCATATTATCTTCATCGTCATTCTCACCCAACCCAATTAGGAGTTTGAATGCATTCAAAGTTGTTGCATTTTTAAGGTAGAGACGTAAAAATATTAAAGGGTATAAAGTTTGGGCTTCTTTGTGATCAATGGACACTTGCAAATTCAAAATGGGAGTTAGTTAGGGATGTGCCCTCAAACAACCCAATTGAGTTGAGAGGAGCTTTTTTGGGAGGGGTATGCCACCTTCTTTGCAACAATAAAGTATGTGGATTTCTTAGCTTGGACTTTCTAAAACAAGTTGGTTAATTGGGTCGAGTCAATTGGGCTATGGACTAGTCTAGGGTTCTTACATAATATGTGAACTTATACCCCTCTATAGTCATTATAGTCATTGCTAGCTTGATTACTCAATTGACCCTGCACTTAAGGTGCTTGGTTTTTGGGTTTCATATATAATGGGCATATTGATATACTAAACAAGTTGTTGGTTTTCCTACTTCACATATAATAGGCATATTGATATACTAAAGAAGTTGTTGCATTGAGAGAATAAAAAATTCAGCCATCAAATCTTACCAGAGCCCTAGAAGGATTTCAAAGGCCTTGTGGCAACAAGTGATCCATCCACAGAGTTTAATGGTTAAGTCATAGGAGTTAGTCCACTCTGAAACACATAGGAGTGGATTAATTCTGGAGCAAACAAATCCATTTTTTAAGAAAAAAAATGGGTTAGATTTTGAGGGATAGTTTGAGTTTCTCATTAATCAAAGTTCTATATATTTCAAAATTTTATCCTAAAAATTTTTGCTCCATTTTAAACCAACACATATGTTCAGAAAATCTATCAAAATTCTGGATTGACCAAAAATTTAAAAGCTAGCTACGAAAAAACCTACCAAAACAAAATAAATAAAAATTCCTACCAAGTTAGCCGTCCAAACACATATCCCTGAAATTCAAGCATCATATCTTCGTCCTTTTAATATGTCTTTTCGTAAATCATGTGAATGGACTTTTGGTACTTTTTGAATCCGCTTCATAATTACGACAAAATATGCTTTTTCTGAAACCCCTCCACTGTGATCATTTGAATTTACATCGATTCCATACTTAAACCTCGACCTCAAATACAAGATAACGTTGAATCTTCGCCTCCAACCTGCATACTTAAAATTGAATTCTTATCCAACTGGTACTACATTTTGCATTTTATGACTACTGTGATAATGGGATGGAGAATCTTCATTCCATAGTCTCATAGTTTTCAATGGTGGAAAAGAGAATATAAATCTGTCAGAAGAGCTATTTCAGGGTTTGAATAAAAAACGGAAATGGACAAGAATAATCATCATTTCAATTGTCAATAATTAAACAGACAAAAACCTGAGATCAGTAACCAGACAAGACATTAAAATTCCTGGGCCAGCAGCCGCAGGGTATCTTCTTAATATTAAACTGATTATTTGGGGTGCAATGTCAAACATTGGATCGATCGTCCTGATTGAATGCACTAATTAAACAAGATAAGACATTAAAATTGCTGGAGCAGCGCCCACGGGGGCCTTTTTTTTAATAATAAACCGATTAAATCTAATGTTGGGGGTGCAATGTCAAACATTCTATCGTACATTGCGTTGATAATGGCATCCACGAAGAAGAAATTAATAAAACGGATTTTAGGTAAACGAGACTGTGAACAGGAAGAATGTTCTTCGTAAGAATGGATATCTCTTGTTATTTATTTCAATTGAATGAATGCAATACATATGAATGATTTTTACACACTTTACACTGAAACCCTTTTCAGACTAAATTGCTCACTGGATCAATCACGAGCCCAAATGAATTCACAGCATTATTAATGGTTTCACGCGTCAGATTCTTGAATCCAATGTTTTCCATTGACGTAGCTTTTGACGAGGAAAGGCCTGGCTTCCTCCGGTGTCAGCTCGTGAACCCATGAAACACCGCCCGCGGCAGCTGCACCAGGGCCGTAACATTTGTACACGCCAAAGAAGGCCGTTCTGTCAAACGCCCAGTAGAAAATCAAATCCAGAATCAGTGACAAATCCGAAGTATATATTTCAGCCATCAAATCCATAAACAGAATTTCAAAACAATTCAAATGGGCATTACCGATCTTTGGTAGTTTGATGACCCCAGTCGTCCCATCCCTCACGAGCAACAATGTCATCGAAATAAGTATATGCATAAACAATACGTGAGTACTGGCCCATGGCGCGCCCAATGTAGAGGGGTCCCGTTCCCGTGACTGTGCAGTGCACAAATGCAAATCCTGTTTTCTCATACGGTTTTTCCCGGCCTTGAGCAGCGATAGAGCCGAACTCTTTGGCAATGGAATGGAGCTCGCAATGCTACACACAAGAAGCAATCATATGGGTACTCATTGAAAAATTGAAAAAGTATGATCAATATAAGAATTCACTCGCCCAAAAAACAGGTTCAGATTAATCTATTTGTTGCATTGAGAAGCAATAAAAATAGTTGTAGAAACAGGAAATTTCATTACGTTAGGTGGACGCACAATCCATCTCTCCTATAATTTTCTCGTCGGTAACATGCCTTGAAGATCCTAGCGTCTTACCCTATCTATCTGTTAATTTTTCAGAGACACTTCCTCGTTGAAGGCCGAATTTTCTACCTTTCCCTTGTACTGATGGTTAAACAGATTGAACTAACCCTCAAAACTCAGTGAAAGCCTGATTTTTTTAATACCTATCAATTTCTGTTTCTATATATTATATTAAATCTGGACAATGCAGTGGATCTATTAAATATAAATACTGACACAGACCACTGTTAAAGATGTATCATCTGTGTGTGCACCGCAGTATACATCTAAGCATTTGAATCTGTGTTGTGAATCTGCGAGGTTTCGGAAAGAGTAGGCTTATCAATATCCAGCATTGTATGTACAGGCCAATGTGTAATCCTCCATTCAGTCCAAAAGATGGATATGGTGCATCTGATAGAAGTCGGATAGAAATGTAATAAAATGCAGTTTTTTTTGGCACTAGATGTTCACGGTTCGAGAATGCTTTGAAGTTTTGGGGGTTGTGTGATCTTAAAAAAACTTATTGGAATGATTTCTTTTGCAGCAGCAAGGGTTGTTGGAAAAGCTGTAAGCTGAGCAGTCTATGTTCTTACAGCTTATTTTGGAGACCTTGAAGCCACATATATTTTAGAAGTGCAATTCCCTTAACTCAGACTCGTATCTCAGAAGGCCAGATCCCTTTGCTCAGACTCGGTTAAGGGGAAATCTATCAATGTGTCCTCTTAAAAAATGATTTTGAGAGAGGTTATCCTTCTATCAAAAAAGGTTATTCTTCTATCATTGAATATGCACAATAACTATATTAGGTCTGATTGTCTATGGAATTGCATTTGGGTGCATTCAATACACAAACTAGTCTCAATGGAACTTCAATTTTCCTATAGTAAAAATTGATATTCATCTAAAACTGAAGCAGGAGGATGCATTCTAGTGCACAGAAATGGAGGACACAACAGTATCCATCATTCTATGTGCACGTTATTGTATATCTAGATATATTGAATTTAGAAAGTGCAATGATTCTATACTAGACAACACAGACCCATCTAAAACCAAGTCTGATATTCACCTAGAGTTTGTGAACCTGGAGGAATTTTGCCTCACAACCAGGTCCGGGCATGGTTTAGATGGGTCTCTGTGCTAGTTTTTCATGTTCTGACCTTGTACATGGATCTCCCATTGCCAAAAATGAAGTCTATGGATCCTTCAATGTAACACTCCTTGAAGTAATGGCGGCCTTCGTCGTCACACAGTGTATCCTGCGCACCATAGAATCCACACCCCAGGAAATAGGCCTTGTCGCCAGATATTCTGAATGCAACTGCTTGCCATCCTTCCATCCCAGGCATGGGTGCCGGAGCCGTGTTCTGCATTAACATTGACAGGGCCATCGAGATTTAAATCACAAGATATAAGCATTGCTTTGGTCTAGTAACAGTAATATAGAGCGATTGTAGTGATAATGATTGGGATTCAATCTTTGCATAAAATTCAAAAAAAAAAACGAATTCCCATTCATAAAAGAAATTCAAAACCATTTCTGCACCTTGAAGCTGATATTCTTGGCAGAAAAATGGTTCGCCAGCACTGTGACAGAAGCGCTGTGGTATGTACGCAGCTGCTGCCCCGTTGGATCGAGGTCGCTGGCTCTGTTGTGCCATTCAATTACCGTGAATTCTTTCCCTGCGCCTTGAAATGTAATGTAGGGCTTTGTTGCAGGTACTAGCACCTTCTCCCTGCACAATAACAATGAGTAGAAACTAGTTTTACGAATCTTTATCCTAATAACTAAAAAATTGCACAGACTTGTTTTACAAAACTATCCTAAAACTAATTTAATTTGTAAATAGAAGTATTTAAGATTTGGTTTGTTCTAACATGTGGTATTTTTTTTTTCAAATGTCTGAGAGGAACCAATTCTCTCATTGATTTCTCAGTCCCTGGATCAAAGCTGAATCAACAATTGATTTATTTATAAACAAAAATCCCCAGCTCAACTCTCTTCTACTCTAATCTTTGTATAAAAATGACAGTCAATATGGTGAAAACTCACAGATAGTAGCCAGCATGGATATTTATTATAACTATCTCTCGGTTTCCTTCTATGACAGAATCCACAGCTGCTTGGACAGTGAGAAAATCTCCATGACCACTCTGGTCTACAACTACTTGACGAGTCCCAATGGGTCCCTGCCATGGGTGCGGCCAGGCCCTACTTGTAGAATAATTCCCTTGAATCCCACCTTGAGCAAATCCACCAAGCAGCAGACTGACCATGACCAAGAGCCATATTCTGCATGAAGAGCACCAATGCTGGACCAAGATCAAATCCATCAAATCTCTTTGAAAAAATTCTACAACTACCCAATACAATGGCCTCTTTCACAATTGTGGGGCTCTCTCAAAGCCTGGAATGGGTCTGGGAAGGAGTTTTATGCCTACTTATGAGGAAGGGACTGGTAGGAATCCAATGGAAGCAAGGAATCTCAAACAGCAACCCAACACTAACGTCTCTTAGTTGATTGTGTGGGGTTTTCTGTTGGACCCTCCAAGTGAGAATGTTTATAGTTGTTATTTTGGAAGGATTAGAGCGTCAACGTCTCTCATGATCTCTTAATCATGGCAGATTGTGGGCAACCATGCCTTTCTTTAAAACAGCCATACACCAAAACATAATAGTTCGTGCGTGCTGCAAAGTCTTAGTTGTCTGCCTACGGCTACTAGACAGACAGAGACTCATCAAACGGTCGACTCTTCGCCCACGCGCGCTGTCATTCGCTACTTTCTCATTCTTTTCTGTGCGCTATCATGTGACCAGCAGGATTTATTAAGCAGCCAGTTGAGGCTCATGCTGTTATAGTATGTATGATATATTACTTTTGCAATTCATTGTTATTTAAATATAATTTATTTTTTATGGGTTTTATTGGTAAATATCAAAAAAAAATTATGAATTTAATGATTTATTTAATAGGGATGATTTTAAAGATGGAAATTTATTTTTAAATGTAAAAATTTTGGTGAATTTTAAATCCTTCATATTCCAATTATAAATGATTGGAGATATTTTTGTAAAAATATTTAAATATCTAAGAATTTTATATAGTTTTTATAAAAAAAATTAACTAATGTAGTTTTTGAAAAAACTATGAAAAATTAACCCATAAGCAAAATTTAAACCCTAAAATCCTTATTTACTGTATGAAGATTGTTTATAGTTAAAAAAAATAATTATTAAAATCTATCACAACATCAATTAAACATTATCTACAAAATTGTATGATTATTAGTAATAATTAAAACTTCAAAAAAAATATGTTAATTTATACTATAATAATTAAATAAAAATATGTATATGTATAGTTTACACATTAAAATAATATGGTATTATGTTAATAATTTAAATTTAATTTATTGAATTGAAATGCTAATATGTTAAAAGTTAGATTCAAATTTAAGTAAATACAATGCTATACTCAACTGATATGATAGGATAAAAGAAATAAATTACATATTTTTCATTATATTATTTGGATATTTAAACATAGTATGTAATAGAAATGAAAATATAAAAATCATTAAAAATAACAATTAAAATTAGAAACTCTAATTCAATTTATTTGGATATTTAAATATAGTATGTAATAGAAATGAAAATATAAAAATCATTAAAATTAAAAATAACAATTAAAATTAGAAACTCCAATTCAATCTATGAAGTAATTCTAGGAATTAAATTCAAATTTCTTAAAGTGTAAATATTTTTATTAAAAATAATAATTAAAACTAAAAACTCATATTTATCAAGTATTGAGAAAAATCAATTTTTTAAGGTGTAAATTTTTTAATCATTTAATTCCATGTCATGTATTAATTCCTTTATGTTAAATGATAAAATAAATTACAACTTAAGAAATGCTTAATAGTTCCTAGTTTAAAATGAGTCTAGCTTAAGAAGTATATTGTTATAATAACCTTGAACCTTTTTATGGACAAAGTCTCTAACTTTTGCAATGCAACAAATTTTTCCCTTTAAAAAATTTCTCTTATATCACAAGTTTTACAAATTTAATCATCACCCTTCTTATTTTATTTTTTAAATTCAAAATATTGAAAAACTAACATTATCACTTAAAACAAAATTTAAGAAACATTTCTATCATTTTAACTTCATTTTAATTATTCTTTCATTATTACTCCAAATCTTATCTTAAAATTCCATAATCATATAATGATTAATAAAATGTTAATTTTATTTTATTAGTATTAAATAGTAAATATCAATTTTCCCATTAAAATTAACGCACCTGTTCCATCACAAATATACCTAACTTCTTTTTAATGCAATTTTACTATTAAAAACATTAAATATTTAAAAAATCTAAAGTACTACAATTGTACTATAAATCATTAAAAAATAAATTAATTAATTAAAAATAAAGTTGAAATCGCAGACATGAAATACTAAGACAGACCTCATATGCCCTCCACAAATATGTTTTAATAGTAAGTATTATGTTTCTTCAGCGAACTTGTCTAGGATTCCTTTTTTTTAAGGAAGTAACTTAAGTCCAAATTCAAATTGAACGTTAGCAATTGTCATGATAGTGGAGGACACTTTATCCTCCTTGTGAGAAATTTAAGGATGTAGCAGGCCCCACCTAGTTTACTTGGTCACCACCCTCAAATTTTGTTAACATAGAATCCAATTATAATGCTCTGACATGTGAGGGCCTAGGTCACAACCCTTGAAGATTTTGAGGGCCTATATTGTTTTTTGGGTGAGTGTGCCCTTTTTATGCTCTGGTCCACAACGACTCTATTACCCAAGTTTTGTGAATAGTGACAAAAACTAATGATATTGGTACCTGGAGCCAAATTTGATAAGCAAGCTCAACCCTCAAAACTATGACCTTTGGCCCTTTCATGAACAACTTAAGTACTCTCTTAAGCTTTATGTACTATCATGACAAGGTATGGAACACTATGATCTTTGGCCCTTTCATGAACAACTAAAGTATTATGTTAAGCTTTAGGTATGGAACACTATGACCTTTGGCCTTTTCATGGACAACTTTAGCACTTTGTTAAGCTTTAGGTACTATCATGACAAGGTATGCTCCAGTAAAGCCATGGTTGTAAAGGCCATGGCCTTAAAGGCATGAATATTTTCTATAAAGTTTGTTGAAGGTGACCCCAACCTTGTATCTAAAGGTTTCCATTTTAGGGTGTTGGATATTTGGGCCAAAGTTCTAGCTTTACGTTGTATTTAGTGTGGGTTAAGTGTGTGCTAATTTTTTATTTGACGTTGTATTTAGTGTGGGTTAAGTGTGCTAATTTTTTTATTTGGAGGGCATTGTTTGTACTTGATAGATTGTTTATTGTTTTTTTTTCAATTAGTTTTAAGTTTATATAATCTCTTTAAAATAAAAATCAAGTTGAAAAATATTTTAAATATAATGTTTTGTTTTTTAATTGGCTAAAAATATTATTTTGACTCTTTTTAATTAAAAAAATTAATTAGTTTTAAGTTTATACATTGTAAAATTATAATTCTTTTAAAATTGAAAATAATTATTTGTAAATTTTGATTAAAAAAATTATTGATTTGACATTTTTTTATCATTTTCAGTTCAAAAAATCAATCTTACTATCATTTAAAATAACAAATGTAAAGTTTATTTATGATGATGCAACTCCATGAGAATTATATATATATGATGTGATTCCATGAGAGTTATATATGATGATGCAACTGCATGAGAGTTATATGATGATGATGATTAATGTCCACTAAGACTTAATTGGTCTATCGGACCTTAAGAGGGTAAGTGATTACTTGTGATTCTTTAGAATTTTGTTTATGTGCTCAAAAAGCATTAAGAGAAGCTTTCCAAGATCACCATACTTTTGTTGATTTAAAAGGTTAGGAAGGTTGGTAGTGTGATCAATATTTTGAAAATGAGATCTAATATGGGTATAGGCTGGACAATCTAAGATAAAGTGTTTTTCATCTTCAACATTCTTAGTGTCACAAAGGTGACACACTCTTTCATCCCATGGCGTTTTAGGAATTGACCAACGCCCAGTTTCACTATAGAGATCGTGAGAATTTGTTCTTATCTTAGCAATGCTTATTTTTTCTTTACACTTGGCAAAACAGATAGATAATTTTGATCTTCTAGATTAGGGTTTATTACATCTTTATAATACCTTAATTTTTTTTTTTCCTCTAACTCTTTATCACACCGCATTTTTTCCTTAAATTTTAATTTGACATTTTTTTTTNTATATATATATATATATATATATATATATATATATATATATATATATATATATATATATATATATATATATATATATAACTTGAGTTGTCTTAATGGTTAAGAACACACACGTTCAAATCTAGAGGGGGTAGGGTATGTATAATTAAAATTGGAGAATAACACACTAATATGGTGAGGCTAGACTACAAACTCCTATAAAATAGGATCTCAAACCACTCTCATAGCAAACTTATGCAAGCAAGTAACAACTCAATTACCTCTTCCTAACAACATTCTAATTTCTCCATTATTTCTCCAACACTCCCCCTTAATGGAGAAATTGATTGTCTACAATACTAATGCCTAACATAAGTAACATGAATGCTGGTCTTGGTCTCAGCTAGGCTTACAACTTGACTCTAACAATTTCATCTTGACCTTTTGTGCTGTCAGATAGTGATGGACATGGAGCTTCTTCCTTGGCTTGCTGCTCCAAATATGTTTCATCTTAACTCTGTTCTGGTTCACTGCCATCTTGGCTTTGTTCTTCTTCATTTTAGAACTTGGCAACTGACTATTGTTCTTTGTCCTCAACACTTTTGCAGGTTCTTGGAAGCGTTTTTCTTTAATGCTTGCAAATTCTTCCAAATTCTCATAAGTGGGTTGTTGCCCTTTTTGGATACCATGTCATGTTCAATGGACTCTTGCAACATCAATTCATAATAAAACTTGATTTCTACCGGGCTCCAAACCATAAAAATTGACTCAATATTTTCTTCATCATTTTCTTCATTTTCTTCCATGTTTTCTTCATAATCGGTCACAACTAGTTGCTTCATGTGTCCAACCTCTTTACCAGGCTCTATCACTACAAAAAGGTTGTCTTTCACTTGGTTTGTGTATGCAAATGAGATTTTCTTCTCACCAAACAATAGCTCATCAATAAGATTTTTCTCATGCAACAGATTTGACCACTCTTCATGAGATGAATAATTTTCATCAAATTTGACTTCATATGTTTTTGTTTCAAAGAGAATTTCTTCCATAAGGCTTTCATTCTCATGGGTTGTTTTACACTTGTCTTCATCAACTTTAGCCATGTTCCAGTTCATCAACAATTTTAGTTGTTGAATTCTTCAAATTAATACATACTACATCATTGGCAATTTCCTCATTATCACAAGCTACTTTATTATCAGCTACAAACACACTTTCATCATCAATCATTGCAATTTTAATTCGTTACCATTTTCAATCTCTATTTCAGTTACAAAGCTTTCAACACAATCATCATTTTCAACAACAATATCTTAATCAACTTCAACTTTCTCACTCCACATCATATTGTACTTCATTTCAAGAATATACCAAAATATTTTTGCACTGTATATATGACCAAATTCATATAAAATAGGAGACAAAATACTTGTATTGAGTGTTGAACTGATAAGATATAAGGTTATTTTATCTTTTCTCTTATCATGGGAATTGACCAAACCATCTTGAAAAAATTTCCCTAAATCTATTGAACCAAGTAATCCTTCCATTTTAAATGCCCAAAGCTTGAAAGTTTTACCTGAGAAGGATGGAAAAATCGACATTAGTCTTTTCAATATTTCATCGATTTCTTCATGTTCTTCATTTATCTGATCCACTTTTTCATTTTGATCCTCAAGTATGGGTTCTTCATTTATCTGGAATTTATCAGGTACACGTTCCTCAGCTACAACTCGAAATACTTCATATTCTTCTAGAAAATATACTTCCTCTATCCTTTGATTTTTTCTCCTGATCTATTTCAGCGCTCTCCTGAGTTTTTTAATTTTCCTTTGCTTACCCATGAGAGTAGAAACCAACTGTGCATCCTCCTTCTTCTCTATGTCATTATGATTAATACAAGAAAAATCCAATTTTCTCGCTTGTTCACTGTCTAAGAATTGTATATTGTTTGTCACAATAAAAGTTTTATTTATCCCTCTAGTATGTCACTAAATACACACTATCCAAGTTCATGCTTGACACAAAGAATACGTTGAACCCTCTCTTGCACGTCGGAAGCTCATGGCTTCTCCACGCAGGCTTATCCTCCAGATGGGCGACTCCTCTAGATGGAAAACTCCTCCAACAATGGCGTCAAAACACATGTCAAGACACAGCTCTTTAGGGCTCGGATCAACAATGGACGCACCAGTCAACAGTCCACATTCCAGTAGTCACAATCTTCTTCACAAACAGCAGCATGCGGTCCTCTCTGAGGCTGTAAGTTACCCTTTGTAGCTCCTCAAGCAGACGGGTGACGACTACAATACAAGTACATGACTACGCTTCTCCTCCTCTTAATTTGATTAGGAGAAAATCTAATCAATCGATCCAATGGTTTCTTCAAATATCAACTATCACTTCCATTGTATCTGCCCACGTGTTATCCGCAACTTATTTGAAAGATTATTTGGAATATTATTGTCGTGGACTTGCAGCATCGGTTCTCGATGTGGGTTCTTCACCAAGTCATAGGTGGGCGCCTCGCTAACATCTCTGCCACTCTAACATCGCAGAGAATTGTTCATTCCTTATCTCATATGTCACGGGTCTTTGAAATTTGCATCCGTCCATACACTGAGTGATCAAGCACATAAACGTTTGTACATTGTCGTACACTGCGCGCCAAAGTTTGAAGTGATCTGCCTCTGCACAGCTGATATCTTCTTTCTGTGTTGCCTTTGCAAGGATTCTTACTAACGTTTGTGTTCCACGGGCTGGCGATTTATCCAAGCAGCCACACCACACTCTTACAATGCACCTAGACTCTTTCCAACGTTTTCTGCACTGGTTGAAAACTAGTCTTCTTTATTAAATCATGGTGTCCACACCAAACGCCCAACACTTAAACACGTTGATCTCCTGGAGGTCGCACAACTTGCTCATGCCTCTGGCTCGCACCTTCCTCTATGCACAGGACTCAACATTCAACAATAGTAGTGGCTCATTCAATAGCCACGACCCTCTCAACTCTCATAAACGACCCTTAGCTCTGATACCAACTTAAAATTGGAGAATAACACAGCCATACGATGAGGCCACAAGGGTTTGTGCAAGTGAGACTACGATCACACACTCTATGCTTCATTGATTAGAAATCCATTACATATATAATTGTAGAACATCAAACTGACTTTAGAACAAACTCCTATAAAATAGGATCTCAAACCACTCTCATACCAAACTTATGCAAGCACGTAACAACTCAATAACCTCTTCCTAACAACATTCTAATTTCTTCGTTATTTCTCCAACATGTATATATAGATAACTTGAGTGGGCTTAATGGTTAAGAACACGTGTTTCCTCCTTGAAGGTTACAAGTTCAAATCTAGAAGTGGTAGGGTATGTATACCTACATAAACTTTAGAAAGGGGTCCCTTGTCCCTATCTATGCTCCTGTATTTCTTATATTTATATTGCACACATATATACATACAAAAAAGTGAAGCAAATTGAATTTGGTACTACAAGTTTTGCATAAACTCATATTTATAAGCAATGATATGATTATGAATATGTTTCATCTCTTTTATTTCAAGTAAGTGGAGTATACAAAATGGAAAAGGATCTATGATTTCATTTCATTATGTTTGTTTTTCAAAAATCTAGCTTTTAAGATTAAAGATGATTTTGTCATGTTGTTGATACACTTGTTAAATTCACATATAGTTAGTAAAACAACATTTATCCTAATAATCTCGGTTGCTTCATACTAAATTTCATCATTCAATCTTTCTAAATATTATGGATTTGATGCGACAAATGCTAATACCCATGAATTTTAATTGCTTTCATCTTTCCAACTATTATGGATTTGATGTGATTACTACATATATGAATACTAGGCTTGGTTGACAAACAATTAACTAGTTAACTTGTGATATACTCGTGCATACTTTTAATATGACTTAGACATAAAACTATAGTTTTTAATATAACTTCAATGAATCATTATATTTTAAAAATGATAATGTACTTAATGTTTTTTAAATATAATGCTTAAAATAAACATTACTTATTTTATGAATATTTGTTAGAAACAAAAACACTCAAACTATAGACCAATCACAAGTGATATAAATGTTAAAAGATATAAATGTTAAAAGGTATTTTTAACTTATATTAAAACTTTGAATATAGTTATATGAAAAATTATTCAATCATGACTAAAGGTTAATTTCTTTTTCTCAAAATGTTTGTTATTTAAATTTATATTTTTTATTAAACAACTTCAATTTTGATTTAGGATTTATTGTTTGAATATGATGATGGTGATGATTGTTATTAGACCTTAAGAAAATAATGGTAAGAAATTAATTGGTTTGTTTTAAAGTTTTATTTCTATATTTGGAAAGATTTGAGACAAGGTTCATAAATTTCCATAGTTTTAATTAGTTAACACTTTAGGAAGGTCACTATTGTTACAAATATTTTGAATTTGAGGTTTTATATGGGCACACACAATACATTCTAAAAGAAAGTGGTTCCTATCATCCACTTCCTTAGTATCACAAATATGGCAAGTTCTTTTATTCGAGTGTGTTAAAAAAATTTCTAACACCATGTTTCATTATGGACCCGATGAGATTTCATTCTTATTTTAGCAATATTAACTTTCTTTTTTAAGCTAGCTATTTTTGGACACACCTACCACACTTAGAGGGGGGATGAATGAGTGTGGGGCTCTTTTTCCCAAAACTTCCCTCTTTACATAAAACTCCTTAGTTAACATTCAACATTTATTCATTACCCATTGTTGTCATTTATAACCAGTTAGATGTGAACATATATCAGTAGCATATATCAACAACACATATCATCAATAAGTCATGACCACAAGGAACACAAAGAACACAAGATGTATGTACAATTTTTCTTTTTATTATGGACAACAATTCGAGGTTTATCAGCAACAACTGAATAGAGTACAACTCTACAAGAGCACCAGCTCTATAATGCAAGACTCAGCTTACACCCTCAGCACCAACTGAGATGAGGCAACAATCCTCAACAGATATCAATTGGTCAACAAGTACGCGACCTGTCAGTAGTGCAGCCCACGTGTGTACGCGCCCTAGCTCACTACAGCCCATGTGTGCATGTGGCCAGTGTATAATGCAACATGCGTATGCTTCTAAGCAACTAGGGTTTTGATTTGCTTCACATGCTCAGATCCTCTCCAACCTGCAATTACTTTCTCTTATGTCTTCCACTGTCCAAACTGACCCACGGTCAGTCACAACATCTCCAAGCTCTCCAATAGCTTGCTCATGCTCCACAATAGATCAATATGAATGATATCTCAAACATGTATAAGCATCTAGTATACCATAGCAATCATGTCACCATTGAATCACAAGAGTACTGATCACTCCATCAACCAAATCAACCAAACTAAACCACATCATAGAGGCCATATCAAGAATGCCCTAAGCATTCCCATCACATCAAACAATAGTATTCATAAAGACAATAATGTAGTCATACCAGTGTCTCAGTGATAGATCTGAGGCCATAGAATGCAGATCTGGAACCTGCCTAATCATCCAAGAGCTTGGCACCAGCTCAAACACAAGTCTTCACCATTCTATCCACCACACGCTCCCTGTCTTCAAACAACCCGCATACATACTCACCCTATACACAGTCAGCCCGCGTATACCTCAATGTATACTCACCCTATACACAGAAAACCCGTGTATGCATCAGAAACTAGGGTTTCTGAAGTTCCGAGAATTTTGTCGTCAAGATCTCCGATATTATCGAACCTTTGATGCATCCATGAGATCCTCCTCTCACTCTCTTCCTCAAAATAGATCTTCAATCATTCTCAAGAGATCCACACCAATAAGAAGCTCTCCATCAATACTCCAAAAGATATTCTCACAAGAAGCTCTCCATTGATCCACAAAAGGGATTCTCACCAAATGTACTTTTCACAAGAGATCCTAGCTTCTTATTTATACTTTCAT
>ML789384.1:0-21928 GCA_009831015.1 Picea engelmannii | reverse complement strand
TTTATTTACCAGGGACTTAGACTGATACAACTTCCCCAACTTTTCCCATAAATCCTTGGTTGTAGCTTCCTATGACACATTCAGTAATACTGAATCGGAGAGACACAGTCGAATTGTGCTCTTTGCCTTCCGATCTGTCTTTTCCTAGTCATTTGCAGAAGTTCTTATAGGTGCAGTACTTGGATCTACCGTGATCCACTGATCTCTGTCCACCAAAAGATCTTCCATCTTGAGCTTCCACAGCTCAAAGCTTTTCCCATTAAACTTCTCGATCTCCATATTCGAATTGCTTGCCATTTCTTTTCACCTGAAAAACAATACCGCAGATCTCCCACTGTAACAAGGCTTATCACAGTCCCGAGCCAAACCCTTGACAACAAAGGCGTCCCCCTGAAGCCAATAAATTTCTGATACCAAATGTAAATTCTAACCTTGTACAATGTATACTATAAATAGATATTCAGAAAAGAATAGAAAATATACAATGGCAAATTCAAACATTACACAGAGATTTTTTCCCCTGGAAACCCAAACTGGGAAAACCAACATATATTATATTCATACATTGTGTTACATTGTTTACAATACAATATACATATAGGAGCCAGCGGCATTCAAAACCCTAACCCAATGACCTGGATTAGTCCAAAACCCTAATTCCTTAACCGGAAATAGAAAACCATCGGCAAAAACCATGTGCCAAAAAAACCACTTAAATACATGACACGTTTCTTGAGGTAGGTGTCATGTTTCCCGAGGCAGAAAAAAAAATGCTGGGGGCACTGCCCCTGCACCCCTGGCGCATATGCTCAAACACTAGTACTCGTGCAAATAATATAACACATACCCAACAGACGCATATATTTCTTGTTTTCTCATCAGATTTCGATGGAGAAATCATCTTGGGCACATTACTTAATCAGTGAGGGTGCGACAGTTGGGGAGGACGCATTTGGGATTCCTGAGAGATCATCATGTCAGATCCATGGAAATCCTTCTAAACCATTCCAGAGGAGCCTAGGGCACTAAGTTTGAGACCCTTATTAGTTGATTCCAAGGGAGGAATCTCTAGGGCACATTTTCCAGCAGTAGTTGAGGCACATTTCCCCAAGGGGATCTATCCGGGGTCCAGACAGATCAGTAGATGGTCAATTTTCAGGTTGTCAGTCACTAGGACAGTGTGAGAGGCTAGGGCGCATTGTTTGAGAAAGTTTCCAGTCAGATCTAAGGTGTGTAGCCACCAGGGCACACACTCCATTTCTGCAACAATTGTCGTGTGAGTTGTCGTAGCGCGTCGCAGATCATCCAACTCATACCCTATCCAACATCAGTCTTCTATTATCTGAGTATCATCCTTCTAGTTTATTTATTTAATGTATTATGAATAAGATCCACTTAGATTTGATCTAGACGAGTGATTATCTATTTTCAGCCACATACAACATTGTAACCAATAGAAAACTCATAATATATGATTTGCACTCTTTGTGTCATTTTCTATATGTATGCTTATCCATGTGGTTTTAAAGAACTTATTTATCTACACACACATGCAAAAACACCAAGCATGTTAAACCCAACAGCTTAAACGCATCCAGAAAAACCCAGTGTATTAGATCAGATAGTAGACACAACAGATTAGCAGCTTTTCCTAGACTAGTCGGATTTGGGATACTACAGTGGTATCGGAGTTTTATTCCTGCCATCATGTGACTAAAGACGATGAGTTCAGCAGGTGAACCTGAGGGTCATGAGAACGTAGGTGACGAGTACGTCACTTACAACAGACGCAAGGAGAGGATACCTAGACTAGATTTCCCCCCCTTTCCTCCTAATTCAAAGGAAGAGGAAGAGGCGCATAGGGAAGCAAAGAGAACGGCACAAAATGAAGAAAAGAGGGAGGCAGAGAGGATGATGGGAGGCGCATATGAGAGGCCAAAGTGAAGTGGAAAGGCACCCATGGACCCAGATACAACTTTCATGTAGGTTATCAGCAATGTGGTGGTCAATCAATAGGCCATGACTCAGTCCTTAGCACAGATGGTTGATAGATTGCTTATAGTGAGCACACCGAGCACACAAGCCCCACATGCAGTGCAAGGGAACTCAGGGGTAGGAAGAATACCCCAGTCACCTACTCGCACATACACTTCTTCGAGTAGGATTCCCAAGCCATTGTTCCCCGGTTTCTAGAGGGCACCCCCAGCAGTAGCACAACAACCAATATCACATAGGCAGCCCACTCAGGCAGAGGACATTGTAGAGTACAGGAGGGAGGACATAGCATTAGTTTGTGACTTCCATCAGGACATGACCCTGGTCTAGTACTGTGGACTCAGACTCAGGAACCACCCAGAGAGCCTCAGAGATGACGATCGTAGCAACAGCAAGGGCATAACATTGATTTCATCGGGAAAGTTGGTAAACTCACCATACCTTCTTTTGACGGATCGTCCAAATGCACTTCCATATATTGGGTGCAAAAGATAGACATGTACTACAAGATCAACCAGATGATCGAGACAAAGGCTATCAATTTCGCTACCCTACACTTAGAGGGTGAGGCATATGAGTGGTGGCATCATGGACTGGTGACATTGGGTCATAGTCACATCACTTCGTACAGGGAGTTCACAGAGAGGATCATGGATCGATTTGATAGGAGGGGTCCAAAGATCCACTTCAAGGACTTGGCTCAACTGAGACAGATAGGCACCGCGGAGGCATTCATCATAGATTTTTAGCAGGTAGAAGTGATAGTGACAGATATCTCAGAGCCCAGGTTGATTATGTTGTTCACAAAGGGGCTCACAAAATCCTTGAGAGGATTGGTGAAGGCGTATAGTCCTCACACCTTGCAGGATTCCATATTACACACTTGATATCTAACAGACTCAATGTTGAAGACTAAACACTTTCCAAAACCCTTCGTACCATATAGGGACTGAGACAGGAAGCCATTCCAGAGAGATTGGAAGGACAAGGAGAAATTGGATGATGAGATAAGGCGAGATCTTATGAGGAAGAATCTCTTCACCTACAAAGACCCTTGTGTCCCAAGCCACATGTGCATGAGCAAGGGAGAGATCCATTATATTGAGGTGGCAACAGACAATGTGGATAGTGAGGAGGAGGAGCAAGATAATGGATCCACTAGCTCAGAGGAGGATTCATCACAGGCGGTGGAGAAGCCTCCTCGGAGACCACCGACACCAGCAGGGACCCACCCACTAGTAGTGCCACAACCTTGTGAGAAGGCTAACAGATGAACATCAGCAAAGGGTGGAGTCATAACGACCCTCTAGTGTTCCCAGGTATGACACCCTCCAGATCAAAGGGACTATTCAGGGACAACAGACAATTCCCCTAATAGATGGTGGGGCCACCCACAACTTCATTGATGCTTCATTGGTGTCGAGACGAGCACTTTAGATAAATGAGTTTGAGGGTTTGACGTTGTAGTAGTAGATGGCCACACAGTGGAGTTTCTAGACAGATTCTTGGAATTATATATTAAGCTAGGTAACTACACCGTGAGAGACACATTTTATGTAGTTGACCTATCTAACATAGATGTGGTGTTGGGAGTCCAGTGGTTGATCACCTTAGGAAAGATCACCACCCAACTACCAAACCCTGGAAACGGGGTTTAGAGACTATGAGGGGAAGAGGATTGTGTTGAGGGGCATGTCGATAGGTGCACCCAGGACAGTTTCGAACAAGAGGATGGAGAGTATCTTCATAAATGGGGAGGTAGCATATGTTGTAGAGTGCTTGATCTCTACACAGATGGATTCAGGTGGTCGGCACTAGTATTGGATAGAGATCAAGACCTTGTTGGGACGACATCATCAGTTTTTTGGTTTGATTCCCCCAGGGAGACCACCTGATAGGGGGTTTGAGCACACCACTGAGTTGGAGGAGGGGGCTAAAACCATGATCATGACATGCTATCGTCTTCCTCGTAGGTTCAAGGATGAGATATAGAAAGCAATTAAGGAATTGCTAGCAATGGGACACATTTGACCTAGCAGCAATCCATTTGCTTCTTCAGTTGTCTTAGTTCTGAAGAAGGATGGTACCATGAGGATGTGTATCGACTATCGAGACTTGAACAAGAAAACCATCAAGAATCAATATCTTATCCCTCGCATCGATGAGTTTATGGATGAACTGCATGGGGCAGTTTTCTTCTCGAAGATTGATCTACGCTCTGGATATCATCATGTCATCATCTGAGAGAAGGACATAGAGAAGACAGAATTTCAATGCCACTACAGTCATTTTGAGTTCCTAGTTATGCCATTTGGGCTAATCAATGCATCGACTACATTGCAGTCTTGCATGAACCACATATTCAGGGATTAGTTGAGGAAATCGGTATTGGTTTTCTTTGATGACATCTTGGTTTACAGCAAAACATGGCAGGAACATCTAAGGCACTTGGATGAGGTACTCAGCATCATGGAGGCACAATCACTATACACCAAAGAGTCCAAGTGTGAATTCGGCATGATAGAACTACTCTACTTGGGCCACATTATCAGTGCACAAGGGGTACATGTGCACAAGGATAATATCAGGGCCATTCTGGATTGGCCAACTCCCAGGAATGTGACAGAGTTGAGGATCTTCTTTGGGATATGTAGCTATTACAAGCGATTTTTCAGGTGGTTTTCTCAGCTATGAGCACCACTTACAGATCTCACCAGAAAGGGGGCCTTCATCTAGACCGATGAGTCACAGAAATCCTTTGATAACATGAAGGAAATCATGGGCACATGCCCAGTGTTAGAATTACCAGACTTCACTTTGTCATTCGTATTAGAGTGTGAATCATTCGGCGAGGGCATCGGGGAAGTTTTGATGCAGAAAGGACACCCCATTGTGTTTGATAGTAGGAAACTCAGTCAACTCGAGAGGATGTACTCTATTTATGAGAAGGAAATGTTGGTGATCATGCATGCCTTGACCAAGTTCAGACAATATAATTTGGTGGGTAGCAAGTTCGTAGTCAAAACAGATCATAACATATTAAAGTATTTCCTTGAGCAGAAGGATCTTAGTGAGCACCAACATAAATGGGTGACAAAGGTGTAGGCCTTCAATTTCGACATAGAGTATGTCAAGGGGAATAAGAACATTGTGGTTGATGCACTGTCTAGGAGACCTGCAACATGTTCTTTGATGGAGGTTTCAATGGATTGGAAATCCCATTTGTTGGTGGAATATTCCAAGAGCAAGTTCTCTTGTGAGGTTTTGGATGGGTAGGTTCAGGATGAAAGGTACAGGGTCATTGACGATGTCATATTATACATGGACAGAATCTACTTAGTACCAAGTTCATGGCTTAAGAAGAAGATCTTAGCAGCAGTTCATGATTTGCCACTGGCAAGCCATCAAGGGTTTTTCAAAACCTACAAGCAGATCATAGAGAGGTTCTCATGGAATGGCCTCAAGTAGGATGTTATGAGGTACATCTGTGAGTGTGTGACTTGTCAGCAAGACAATTCAGAGCATACACTTCCAGCATGACTACTTCATCCGCATCCCATTCCAGAGCAGAAATGGGAGAGCATATCGATGGACTTCATCACAGGCCTACCCAAGGTTTAGGGTAAGGACTGCATATATGTGGTGGTCGATAGATTGACCAATTTTGCACACTTCTACACCATACTGAAAAATTACAGTGCAGTTTAGGTGGTCGAGTTATTCTTCGGGGAGGTCTTTAGACTCCATGGGTTTCCGAGGAACATCATTAGTGACAGGGACAATCAATTTATTAGTACATTCTGGAGGGAGTTGTTCAAATTGGTGGGGACAGAGTTGACATCCAGCACCAGCTATCACCCTCAGATAGATAGGTAGAATGAGATAGTCAACAGGTGGGTTGAGGGGTATTTGAGAAACTATGTGAGCGGACAACAGAGAACATGGGTCAGGTGGCTACATCTAGGAGAGAATTGATACAAGACCACTTTCCACATGTCCATTGGCATGACACCCTTCCGAGCATTTTACGGTTATGATGTGCCCACTTTGATAGAATTGGTTTTCTGGGAGAGCAGAGCTCCCAAAGCCAAGGACTGGATCACCGAGAGTCAATAGATTCTCAAATTACTGAAAGAGAACCTACAAACAACGCATAATCAACAGAATATGAGTGTAGACAGGAATAGGATAGAGTGCAGCTTTGAGGTTGGGGACTTGGTATTCCTAAGACTCAAACCCTATAGATAGTCATCTCTGAAGAAGAGTGGGGTCGAGAAGATCAAGCCTAGATTTTATGGACCTTACAGGATCATGCGTAGGGTAGGGTAGGTTTCCTATGAGCTATAGTTTCCAAAAGGGAGTTGGATTCATAACGTGTTCCACGTTTCTTTCCTCAAGAATCCCATGGGAAAATTCATCAGGACATCATAGGAGCTTCCCCCACTGGATGAGGAGGGACAATTGGATTTGGTTCTAGAGGAGGTACTGGAGTTCTAAGAGTGGAAACTGAGGATCAAGGTCATCAGAGAGTGCCTGATCAGATGGAGAGGGCTTCCAGTAGAGGATGCTACTTGGGAGAGTGAGCAGGTGTTACAACACCCTGGATTGGTATTGCTTGAGGACAAGCAATCTCGGGAAGGGAGGAATGTAATGTCCCTTTCTGAATAGGATTTATAGAGAGGAGGGATTAGTAGTCTAAACAGCTCCATTATACTATAACTAGGACCGTACAGGGATAAACAAGGTTACTAGAGGTCACTTCAGTCGAGGGTGTTATAATTAGAAATTGGCATTGAGCTAAAAGTGACTAAAAGTGCTTTTAATCCATATTGAGATAAAAATAGAGCAGGCACCTAAGTGAGGGAGATAAAAATAGGTCAACAGTGAATTAGAGTTTTGAGCAACTATAAGAGAGGGTAAAGTGACATAATTGATCATTATGAATAATTTGACTTGACAGTTAAGGAGAGAGGTGCATCTTAGGTTCATGCGAACCAAGAGCTTTGTGGATTCTAGAAGGAAGACACCCAGAGGTTGATTTCGGTGGTGAGAGACACACCATAGTCACCAGGAGGATCATCCATATCTTCCATCGTACTTCAGCAGCAGTTACCCAGTTTGCAACAGTGAGGGAGCACTTATCCAGGTAGAGGGCGCAGGTACTGAGAATCAGATAGGCTCAACTTATCCCAGTCAAGGAAAATATAGTGATTCCCTTTCGACCTAGTTGAGAGGAGGGAATGACGCATCTATTGCCTGGTTTCTCGTCAGATTTCGACGGAGAAATCATCTTGGGTGCATTACTCAACCAGTGAAGGAGCGACAGTTGGGGAGGACACATTTGGGATTCCCAAGATATCATCAAGTTAAATCCAGGGAAATCCTTTCGACCCATTTCAAAGGAGCCTAGGGATCTCATTTTGAGACCCTTATCAACCAATTCCAATGAAGGAATCTCTAGGGCACATTTTCCAGTAGCAGTTGGGGCACATTTCCCTAGGGGGGTCCATCTGTGGTCTAGAAAGTTCAGCAGAGGGCCGATTTTCAGGCCGTCAATCACCATGACTATGTGAGTGGGCAGGGCACATTGTTTGAGATAGTTTCTAGTCAAATCTGAGGTTTGTAACCACTAGGGTACACAATCCATTCCTGCAACAGTTATCGTGTGAGTTATTGTAGCACATAGCAGATCATCCATCTCATACCCTATCCAGCAATAGTCTTATATTATTCGGGTATCATCCTTTATTTATTCCGGCTAAGATCCACTTAGATCTGATCTAGCCAAGTGATTCTCTATTTTCAGCCGCATATGGCATTGTAACCAACAAAAAACTCATAATATATGATTTGTAGTCTTTGTGTCATTTCCTATTTGTATGCTTATTCATATGTTGTTAAACAACTTATTTATCTACACACACATGCAAAAACACCAAGCATGTTAAACCCAACATCTTAAACACATCCAGAAACCCCCAGTGTATCAGATCAAATAGTAGACACAATAAATAAGCAACTTTTCCTAGACTAGCCAGATTTGGGATATTACAGTGTAGGTTTCCATTGCACATCTTAGCAATAGATTGCCCAATCACATAGAAGTTCAAAATGTCAAAAATGCATAAATATTAGAGGTTATCTCTCGTCAAAGAAAGGAAATTGAAAAGTTGGAATCATATTGCAACATGTTGTAACAACTAGTCTTGGGACTTACCAGGAATTCTTATTCTTTGGGTTCTCATCCAAATGCCTCAATTGGGTATGATCCATCTATGGCCAAGGACAAGGAAATTGTTCAAGAGGTACATAGAGACTTGGAAATGGACAATAGTGAATTGACATACCAGATATAGGAAACCATCATGTAGGAATCTCTAAGGGCACATTTATTTTATTAATCTTGGGTTTTTAAATGTTTTGCAAGATAGTTGAAAGAAAGATATTATTTTTTCAAACGACATGCCATAAATTAGTATTTTTGACATTGTAATTAAATGACATACCATTTGACAAACTTTTTATACGAAAGTTGTATTTTCATAATCTAGTTCCTAGATCTATCGATAATTATCCCACTCTAGCACTACTTTATCAAGTAGACCTACACTTAGGTCAAGGTACTTTACACATATTCAAGGATATGTAATGATTCCCTATCTCACATGACATATGTTAGACTTAAGAATTTTTCCTAAAGAATTTCCAATAATATGTTGAACTTGCAGAATCCATAAGGGGAGGAACTATAATGTCACCCACAATGGGTTCTAACTATGAAAAACATGGTGGTGGGATAAAATCCTCGAGCCATGGCTTGAAAAAGACGACATCTCTACCACAAAACCATGGTACCTATTCCAAGACCTTTTTGTGATCTTCAATATTATGGAAAAAACAATAAAGAAATATTGTATTGAATGGTTTATGGCTCGGGTGATGTTAATATATTCGGTAAGAGATGTTAATGATGGCCACAACCCATTGAATTGACAAATCAAGGTATACTTATGATAGATATTGATGAGTTTGTAAGATATTTAATATCTCATGGTGAGTATGATACCTCTTGCAGTGTGTAAAGGGTCATTTGCACATGAAGAATGTGATTTTCTTTCTATACTAGAACAAAAATTGTGATTTTTTCTTCGGAAAAAAGAGCTATGGATGAGTTTGTTAATCTCTCGCATCTGCATGTGAAACACTAAATTGTTTTGACTCTTTATTTCGATCTCTCCACATTGAAGGTTCGTTGTTGAGGAGTCTTGGAATCCAAAGGGGACGAGGACATGTTTTCAATAGCCTTTTTAAAGGAACAAGGATTCAAAGATTTTCCCTTTTTTACTCCCTCGGACCTAAAAAGTGTGAATTGAGGCAATATATAGTTCTTAATATTAGATTGGCCTATATTATAAGGAAATCAAATGAGAGTTATGAATCTAATACTTTATATCAAACTAATAGAAATCTGGCTATTGACTATTTGACAATTAGTCATATTTGTGTATCTTGTGTGGTTGTCTTTGATTGTTTTTGGGTTTAGTGCACTAAGAATAGAATAATTATGATTGGATTGATTATTTATGTTCTTTTAATTTAGCAAACATTAATTATTCTTGATGTGTTCACTTAGTTGGTTAGATTGTAATATAGTTTAACATGTCTATGCAACAATCAATAAGGGATAGTCGTATGTTAGCCCATTGCATGACACCTTAGGTGTCTAAATGTAAGGTTAATCCCCTGCAAATCTAACGTCAGTTATTTTTTTCAAAGCACATCGTTTCCTATAACATATAGTTTGTATGTTTCTTACTAGTGGTAAACCAATAATTTATCATCCTTTCAACTTAGTATCATCTCACTTAGCTCCCAAATTCTAGGCAAAGCACTATCAATATTGTGAAGAAAAACATGAGAGTATTAAACATGATAATTTGCACTCCCAACTACCTCATTGCAAGATAGATGATGCTCTTTGTGAAGGTGAGCAAGCCTTCTCTATACTTTAGCTTGCAATTTATATTTTGTTTACTCAATTTTCGTTGATGATTTACTTAGTGTTTATAATTTAAGCATAGTTGTTAAGAAGTTGGTTACTTATTCAATAAAACTTACACCACCATAGGATAAAGGAACTTTGATTAAAATGCTACCTTATCTCCTCTACCCACATTTACTTTATTTATTTCCTCATCACCTATTATATTATAATATTATAGATAAACCAAACATTAATTAGATGACAATTCAATGATTTACACATCCCACTACTTCTAAACCTAATAACTTTGCCACTATGATAATTGTACAATATACTTTGGTGAATAACTTTGCCACTATGATAATTGTACAATATACTTTGGTGTGAGTAACATCCCTTTTCCTCCATAAACCCTAAGAAGCCCTATATCATAGCCTAAGAGATGGGCCATTACATAACTTTCACCTAATAATATTCAAGCTTTTAGCTTTGAACAATATGTACAAATTGTACAATAATAAGTTACTCAATTCTCTATTCAAAAGCATTAAATGGTATTTTATTACCCCACATCAAATCCCGAGTCACTCTTAATGTGAAAGTCCAAATTCTATTTGAACGTTGGAAAATGTCATGATAATGGTGGACATTTTATCTTGCTTGTTAGACAAAATTCTCAAAGTTAACTCTTGAAGGACGCACTTAATCCACAAATATTCGAGGACCTCGGTGATGATGCCTTTCATGCACTCGTCCACCACCAATCTCTTGTCTAAACTTTTATAATCATCCAAATTACTTGAATAATGACAATTTAATGATAATGGGTACTTAATAAAGAAAGAATCCATCTCCAACTCTGGTTAATAATACCTTGGATGTTGAACCAAATTTGATAGGTGGGCTCAACCTATGGCCTCTAGTACTTATGTTTAATTTGAGGTACTATCATGACAAATTATAGTACATTATCTCTTATCTAAACTATTATAATCATCCAAATTACTTGAATAATGACAATTTAATGATAATGGGTACCTTAATAAAGAAAAAAAATCATCTCCAACTTTGGTTAATAATACCTTGGATGTTGAGCCAAATTTGATAGGTGCGCTCAACCTATGGCCTCTAGTACTTATGTTTAACTTGAGGTACTATCATGACAAATTATAGTACATTTGAGAGAGGCCTCCCACTAACTGCTTAACGATGACATGAGGCCTCCATTTATTATGGTGGATTATATGGGTTGGTTAGCTTTTTTCATGTTGCCTCTTATTTCGAGGCATTCCATTTATTAGGATGGATTATATGGGTTGGTTAGCTTTTCTAATGTTGCCTCTTGTTTTGGTGTAGATGTGATTTTTTTTGGGGGATGTTCAAGTATTAGGGATTAGGTAAGGTCCTTTGATTGATTACTTTATTGAGATTATTATTTGGCCTTTCCCATCATATGTGGGTTGTTTTTTGGACAATTTTAATCTATTTAGATCAACCTCAGTATATGTTATTGATATGGTCTTTTGGCTAATTATAGATGTTTTTGTGAGATATTCAACATTTTTATATTCATTTGAAGGTGCACATAAGGGTTTGTTATATAAATCTTGATATCCTTTTTTTGATGTGCTTTGTGCATGTGATAACAAGTTGTATGTCAACTTCTTATTATCACTTGTGCATTTTTC
The DNA here is from genome assembly GCA_009831015.1 of Picea engelmannii. Taxonomy (NCBI): domain Eukaryota; kingdom Viridiplantae; phylum Streptophyta; class Pinopsida; order Pinales; family Pinaceae; genus Picea; species Picea engelmannii. The sequence continues at coordinate 10,261 of ML789384.1, read as the reverse complement.
TAACCTACGACCTAGAGACCTTGTCGTAGGTGAAAATCTTGTGACTTTCTTAAAAAACTTGTGCTTTGTTGGTCAAACTTGCAAATGAGTATTCTAGAAGTGTGAATGCCTAGCTCTCATTTTTTAATGCAAAGAAACTTCGTTGGATTTGCACTCTAAAGCTAATTCCTAACTTCCTTTTCAAGTTCTACAGCTACTGGACTACTCTTCATCAACTCTCTTCTAGTAAAGACTTTCCCTCACACATGTATTCTACCTAAAGTTTTTCTCTCTTCTTCCTATTGAATCTATTAGTTTAGATATAGGGTTTATTTCCTAACATTCTCTTGGATCTTCTTCAATCTCACCCCAAGGGAAATACCAACACACTAGTTTCAAGTAGAGCACCTTGCAACTATGGGCACACTTCATTTATCATATTGCATAATCTTTCCTTGTTATTTCCTAGATAGTTCTTATGTTGTGTGAACATTGCTTTGATTTTGAGGCGATTTTTCAAGTGTTTGGAAGGAGAATATAAGCATATTATAACGCAGTGGGAGATTGGGCTCTTCAATAGGTGGTCTAGGTCTTCTTTAGCCTATGTAGCATCCATTATTTCTCCTCTTTCACTTTGATTTTGTTTTTTTATGTTTTATTAACTATAACACATAGTTTAATTAAAGGGAAAATATTATTTTCTTTCTAGTTCTATCTTCCTTTCTAGATGTTATAGATCATATGGAGATCTAATAAAAGTACCTCACAAAATCAACGACCCTTAGGTGAACATTATCTCATACTTAATAAATAATCAAGTGGATTATTTACCCTTTGTCCTCATTATTTCCCTTGGTTCTTGATCGCTCTCAACGACTAAGTGGCAACTCAAGTTGTCCCTCCATCCTCTCTTTTTGGTGGTGGTTGGGCTAATTCAGTGGTATCATAATGCCTCATTCTAACCATCTTGATATGCAAATATATATTGATCTCTCAACACTAACTATGGACTCGCTAATTGTTCCTAACTCAACTCTCTTGACAACCATCTTTTTCATCCTTGTTGCTCATTGATTGTCTAGTTTTTTCAAACTATTCATCTTCCTCTAGCTACTTTCTGCGTTCATTATATACTTTAACTTTCACTAGCACTTTTCAATTTCCCTCATGACTCTTCAACTTTGATTGGGTACTCATTGTCACACTTGCTTGTCATCATGTGCCTTCCATTGCACTTTTCTCGCATGCGTGAAGCACTCTCCTCTAGAGTGTATCCCTTTTAAATATGATCAATACACATGCTACTTGGTGTGCTCTTGGCATGCCAAATTATTATTGCATGCTCTTCTTTGATACATATTCCTTCTATACTTGATCATCATACATATTTCATGTTATGCTCCTATTCATATTCTACCCCTTACACTTTGCACTCTTAATGTTGTGAGCATCATATGTGCTCTTTTCTCTATCTATCATACTCATTTGTCTTACACATATTGTTTATGCTCACTTACATCAAACTAAAGTGTATCACACTTACTTATGTTATGATTGTCTATCACACTTATGACCTTACCTACTTTCAACAAGAATATGCCTTCATCTCACTTGCTCAAAATAAAAATATGTCATATGCTTTTGTGCACATTTTGCACTATTGTATATTCATAGTGTGTATCTTGCACTTCTTTAACTTAAATTATTAAGTAAAAACATTGATATCTTAAAAAAACAAATTATAACCACTTCAACCACTCACTATAATAAAATTTTATAACTCACTATAATAAAATTTTATAATAATCACAATATTAATAATAATAGTAGTTTAATTTAAAATCATGAACTAACCAAATAACAAATATTAATGTATGGAAATACTTAGTTAAAAAAAAACAAAAAATCTTCACATTATGTACAGTAATAATCTTTCCTTTAACTCAATTGTCCCACTAAAAACTTAATCGATACTTATATAATGATAAGTACATTCATTCCCTCTTAATATTAATAATATTAATCAAAGTAATGACAAAATTAATCACAATAATTATCGTGCTAAGACCTTTTGACCTAGGGATCAACCTTCAAAACTAATGTCTGGCCCTCCTTTTCATGGATGGCATAATTACTCTATTAAGCTTTCGGACCTACCATGACAAACTATGTTCTAGTAAGGCCATGACAAAGTATGTTCCAGCAAGGCAGTGGTTGTAAAGGCTATTAGCTTTAAGTACCATCTTCTAGTAAAGCCAATGGTTATAAAGTCATTAATCTTTTTAAGTGGGCTGAAAGTATGCGCCAACTTTTGAGTTGAAGGACAGTGCCAGCTAAAATTATGGGCCAACTTTTTGAGTTGAAGGGCATTTCCTTCAAAAGCACTTTGTAAATTTTGTAAATAAAGTCAAGTAAATTATAACCATCTTTTAAGCTTTTAGGTTTGCATCTCGTTATAGGCATTAAATAGTTGTTTAAAGTTAGTGAAAAGAATAAAAATATTGTTATCTTGCTTTAAGAAGTTAAAGTCTAAGAGTGAAGTGGTAGGACTTGATGGAGGACGGTGAACCAGGGGAGCCTTCACAAATTTTATTTTATTTTGGTGGGACTTCAACAATAGGACGCCATGGTCGAAGGCTTGATACCTTCGTTGTTTAGCCATGGAGATGGTGGGTTTCAGTAGTTTTCTTCACTTTTTTTAGTTTTTGTTGGCTAGGTTTTTAGCGTTTTCTTTCATTCCTGAGTTGTTATTGTGCCATGTTCTGCTAGTTTTAGTGGACCTTAGGTGGGTGGAGGAATTTATTTGAGTTATTACAGTTTCCTTGTCGTTTTCCTTTCTATTCTTGGTAACTTTATCATTTCTCCCGAAACGTGGAGCTCTCTATTTATCGTTCTTTGGGTATAGAAGATGGATCACAGGTGGTCAGTTTCCTTTAATCTTGGTCAGTGTATTATTTATTACCCCTCTTACCTTGGGCTTTGGGAAGTTTACAACCCTTGATTTTCGAGTGTTTGCATTAGTGCACTCCAGGTGGCGGCCTAATTGCTCTTAATCAATTGGCTAACATAAATGTGGAGGTTAGCAAGTTAATGAATGAGTTAGTTGAAGGACTTTGGCAGGAGGCAGACATTAACTCGAATCTCAATACTATGGGGGTGCATTCACTTGGCTTTCATTCAAGCACTAAGCCTTATGTTTTGCTTGCTCGGCGTCTTAGCGGAGGCCATGATTTAGCACCCTCTTTTGATACTTTCCTAACTACTCAGTCAGATTCATTTTAGGGGGTGCTCAAACAATGCTCAGGGAATAGCCCATAGGTTGTTGATAGAGGGGTTGATTTTACTAGTTCTCGAAGCAAGGCACATATTCCTCCTTCTTCTCGGAAGAGTCGCAGACAATGGGCTGCAAACAAAGTGGTCAAGAGGATGGTCTTAGGCTCGGGTATTGGTTTGGAGGATACTTGCAAGTTAGCGCTCTGCGGCTTGGTGGGGAGATTTGCTTATGGAAATTTAAGCTCGAAAAAAAAAATTGATTGGATGGAGCAAGTTTGGACACCTTACTTAGGCTATGTACCAGAGGTTTATTATCTGATGAAAGCTTGGATGGGGTTCTTGTGTAACACTCCAGAAGATGTAGCTTTACTGCTTGAAAATAATTTGGTTAACGGAGGGAGTAGCCTCATGTTAAAGAGGTGGTGGGTTGCTTTCCGGTTACGGAATACTTCTCCTTTAGACATTTTTGGGTACTTCTTCCGAGGCTACCCTTATATATTTGGATCGAAGGGGCATTGGTGGCCATTGGAGATTCTATTGGCAAGTTCATTATGATTGACAAAGAAAATCTCTCTGTGACAACTAGGAAGGCTGGCAGGGTACTAGTCGAAATGGACGTACACCTGGGTTTGTCGGAGTCCTTAGAGATTGATTGGAGAGGTAGACATTTCCTACAGAGGCTTAACTAATTAGGTATTCCGTTCAGGTGTGGTTTTTGTCGAAGTACTTCCCATTTGAGACGAGATTGTAAAGGTTTTGGTGAAGGAGATAGTGAACAGTAAGGTCCTGAACTTTTGTATGGCACACATGATTACTCCATGGAAACGGGTTTCTATGGTTACGATATTGTACACCAGGACCGGGTCGATCCCAGCTACTCGGAGAGTTAGGCCTCTTTAACCAGTAAGTTACAATCACATTGCCCAACACTTTTTAGTTCTCTGTCAATGTGGGAACGATAAGTATTAAACTCGTCTATTTGGCTTAAGAGTGTAACTTCTAAATCAATTACGTCACCTTTAGTAGATACGAGGGGTGGTGTTTCTACTAGTCAGTTTTCTGGTTGTCGGGTGTCCTTACCTACCTCAATGACTGATCCCCCGAGGTTGGAGCCTTTGACTATCTCCGGTAGTCAGGAGGTGTCCTGTGACAAGGAGACTCAACTAAGTCCCTCTCTTGAGCCTTTTGGTCCTTCTGAGTCCACCTGTATCCTGGGGACAAGTCAATTGTCGATTGGTCACCCTACCTCTCCCCCTGGCTATAGAGAACTGGACGATGAGGAGACTTCTCTCTCTGTTGTGATTGATTCCTTGATCCCTTTCATCTGAGATATTGTTTCTACTGTACAACTACTAGTTTATCTTGGTAAGTTAGTTATTGACCATGTTGCGGGAAAAGCGAAGGCTAGTTGCTCGCGTTCCACTTTAGTAGGGGCAGGAAAGGAATTCGCCTGGTCTGGGGGCTTGGAAATTGAACATTCGTCAATAAAGACCAGGAGTGCCCGGAAAAAATCTTCTCTTGAGTTGTCTCTTGATACTAACCCTCGCACGTCCACCGAAGGTGGGGCACTTAGAGATTTGAAGGCCCTGGCACGGGCAAAATAATGTTACTTCTCTCCCTCAATCTAAGGGGGACTGGAGGCACCCTAAAGTTGGCATATGTTCGATGTGTTTTGGATAAAACTCGACCTAACATTGTTTTCTTTCAGGAGACACTGGTACATTTTGATAAAGCCCGAAATTTCTTTCACACCCTTAGGCCAACCAGGCTTAGCTGTGAGGTGAACTCAGTTGGAACTTCTGGCGGTTTGATGGTTTCTTGAGATCCTAACTACTTTGATCTAGTTCCTTTTCTTACTTGTGGTGGGATTTTATGACAGGGTATTGTTTAGAAAGCAAAAGGTAGATTACAATTCTAAATGTCTACGGTCCTTGTGTGGAGCGAAAAATTTTCTATGAACGGCTGGAAGATTCAGGCTTGTTGACACTAAAAAATTTAATTCTAGCAGGGGATCTAAAATTGACACTTTCTTCAGGTGAAATCTAGGGAGGAGCCTCCTCATTGGGGTCTCTAGCAGGTTTTTTCAATACTTATTTTCTTAATATCAAACTCATTGACATAGTTCTGGGGAAAGGTGTCCCTACTTGGCGCAACGGTTGAGTGGGAGTGGATTTTATTGCAAAAAGACTGGACAAAACTTTCTTATCTGAAGATTCACTAGATACAGTTTCCATCTACATAGCATGGGTGGAATATCCCTTCATCTTAGACCATGCCCTGGTCCTGCTTCAGTTGGATTTGCCTCCCCTCTTTAAGGCTTTTCCTTTCAAATTCAACCCTCAATGGATTAAGGATCAAGGCTTCTTATTGTTGGTTCAAAATCTGTGGAATGATCCAAAATATCTCATTGAAGTTGGTAAACAAAAAAGTCTTGTTTGGAAACTAAAAGATCTAAAAGCTAGTACGAAACATTGGCAAAAGGACTGTAAGATTTTTAAAAATTCTCGGCTCAGTTGCCTGGAGAAAGAGATATCTTTTAGGTTACAAAATTTCTCGGATGGTACTCGAAATACTATGGAGGATTCTTCATTAAAAGATCTGGAACAAGAAAGAAATATTTTACTTAAAATAAAATCGAGGAGCAGTGGCGACAGAGAAGTTGTGCTATCTAGATACACAGTGGAGACCAAAACACTAATTTTTTTCATAAATTTGTGAATTTCAGGAGGAACAACAAGTTTGTTTGGGAGATTCTAGATGAAGCGAGACATTTGCATTGTGGTCAAGAAAATATAAAAGAATTGGCTTTAAATCATTTCAAAGGTTTTTACAAAGAACAAAATGCCCCTTCTACCAATGACCAAGTCAGGGTGGTAGCTTTGTTTTCTAATATGTTTAACAATACAAAGGTTGAGGCTTTATACAAACCTATTGAAAAGGATCAATTTAAGACTATATTATCAAATTTCAAAGTGGACAAGAGTTTGGGGCCAGATGGTTGGACTGTTGAGTTTTTTAGTCATTTCTTTGATCTAGTAGGAGAGGATCTCCTTGAAATGGTTGAAGAGTCTATATTAAAAGGTTGCATTCCCGGGGCTTTAAACACGACTTTTATTACTTTGATTCCCAAAGCAAACAAGCCAAAAAAATTTGGAGAGTACAAACCGATCTCACTGTGTAATCTTAGCTATAAAATTATTTCAAAGATTATAGTTGATCGGATTAAACCGATTTTGTCCAGATCGCTTTTGGAGGAGCAGCTGGGATTTCTTCAAGGTAGACAGATTCAGGATGCCATTAACACAGTCCACGAGTGCCTTCACAACATTAAAAAGAATAAAACAAAGTCTTTAGTTTTAAAAATGGATTTATAGAAAGCATATGATTGCATTAACTGGGACTTGTTGCAAATGATTCTTCTCCAAATTGGTTTGGGCCTTAACATGACAAACTAGATAGTGAGTTGTGTGGTATCCACTTCTTTCTTAGTTTTGATAAATGGAGAGGCCATTGAGTTCTTTAAAAGTGGCAGGGGATTAAGGCAAGGTTGCCCCTTATCCCCTCTACTTTTCATTTTGGTTATGGAAGGACTTAGTCCTTTATTAAAAGACAGTCAAAGAGATGGTAAATTGACTGGTATTAAAGTGTCCAGAACCATAAAAATTATTCATATACTTTTTCTGGATGATGTGATCATAATGAAAAATGCTACAATGCAAGAGTGGTGGGAGATTGATAAGGTATTAAAAAAAAAATGTTTGGCTTCAGGCTTAAAAATTAATGGATCAAAGTCTACCCTCCTTCAAGAAGGATTGACGGAACATGATTTAGTGTCCTACAAAGCTCTGTTTCCTTTTAGATTCTCGGATCTTGATTCGGTTTTCACTTATCTTAGATATTTTCTTAAGACTGGTGTGCAGTGCGTCGAAGATTGGGGCTGGTTAATAAAGAAGATGGAAAAAAGGATTGACAACTAGTGTTATAGATGGTTGTCCTTAGGAGGACGTTTCACCTTATTGAAATCATTGTTAAAAATTCAACCTATCTACTGGATGTCACTGGTTGTTGTTCCTTGTTCGGTCTTGAATACTCTGAGGAAATTGATGTTTAATTTTCTTTGGAGAAGAAAAAGTGATACTAATCAAATGCATTTGTGTAATTGGGAGCAAATTACTCTTCCAAGTATATACGGGGGCTGGAGAATTCGCAACATCTTTGATTTTAGTAAATCACTGGCCGCGAACACACTCTAGAGAGTGCTAATGGGTGTTGGTATTTGGCACAGGGTTATTCTGAACAAGTTTCTTCCACATTCGACTGTGATCAATTGGCTTAGATCACAATCCTTCCATCAAAAAGCGTCTTCTAGAATTTGGAGCGGATTAATGAAATCAGTGCACTTAATTCCGCATTGGTTAAGTTGGAATCCATGGACGGGTCAACTCATCGCTCTGGGGAAAGACCGGATTTTGGGGCTGGGAAAAAACTCTTTCCTCTCTAGTAATATTTTGTCCACTCTAAACCAAAAGAATATAAATACTCTCGCTCAGGCCAGGAAACATTCAGACTGCCAGTTCTTATCCTCTTACTGGCTGAGTAGTAGTGATTTGGGACTCTCTGGATAAAATGCTACTGAATGGGATCAGTTTAGGCGGGACCAAATTGATTCTGGAGCTATCTTACAATATTCTAAAGATGAATTAATGTGGATAGGAGGGGATAATTCCGGACCTCCTTCTGTAAAAATATTTATTGGGGCATAATTTCAACTAAAAGTCTAATGAAAGTGGGGACTTGGAGACAGTCCATCTGGAAGTGGAAAATTCAATTAAAGATTAAATTGTTCATCTGGCTGGAAATGGAAGGAATAATCCTTACTTGGGATTCATTACAAACAAGAGGATGGGAAGGACCGGGCCGCTGCCCCCTCTGTAAACAAGATTCAGAAAATATTATACATCTCTTTAAGCTCTGTCCATTTTCCATATCTGTCTGGAATATCGTGTGCAAAGATTTGAACTTAAAAAAATGTTGGAATGGTAACACTATGTCGAATTGTTTTAAAAATTGGTATGAGGAAAAGACAGTCCCTACCCAGATAGCAGCTCATATATGTTGGTTCATTTGGATTGAACGAAACAAAGCAATTTTTCAAGATTCCACCCCTACTATTCAGGCAATGATTTATAAGACTTTGGCTTCACAAAACAGAACCATTGCACATTTGAAGAATAGACTTCCGAGAGATATTTTGATCATTCGTCAAAAGGATACTTCATTATCATGGTTCGACAGAGCAGCTCAGCGAGATGGCAACTTGTGTGGTGCAAGTGGTGTAATAAAAACATTGGATGCAATAGTCATAAGATGGACCTTTAATTGTGGCAGAGGCACCAACATAAGAGCGGAACTCTTGGGAGCATGGGCCACTATCATGCTAGCAGATCATTTTTCATTACATCGCATCCAGGTAATGGGTGATTCCAGAGTTGTTATTGATTGGCTATTAAACAAAGGTAGGCTTCAGGTTTGTGCAATTGAAGGATGGAAAGCTAGAATCAAAGTTCTATTAAAGAGATTCTAGTCTATTAGCTTTCAGCACATCTTCAGAAGCTATAATATTGAAGCAGACACTCTTTCAAAACAGGCTTTTGAAGAACCAAAGGGAAAAATTTCCTATTTTCATTGGTCTAATTGTGCCGAAGGTCCTTGGAGACATATTAGAATCCATTATCTCTTTTGAGAGTGGATCTATTTCTTTTTTCAGCTTTTAAGACTTTGTATATTTTGTTTTTGGGAGATATAGCTTTTTGTATGATGATGTCTAGCATGAGACGTCAGTATTAATCTAGATCTTTTCTGTGAACTTTAATTCTTCTACTTTTCCAGTGCCTTTAGCATGGATCAGGATTGGCAGTATGCTTTGTAATGTATCCTTGTTTTTGAGAAGTAAGATGTAAAAAAATTATATGACTAAAATAATTGAGCCAATTTTCTTCTAGAAAAAAGTTAAAGTCTAAAATAATTAATTGTGTATATACGTTTTGGGATTTCTCTATTTTAATTGATCTAGGTGGATATTGGTGGCCACCCTCCTATTCCACTTGGACCCCCATCATTGTTTCTTTCAGTTTTTCAGTTTCCTTAATTGTAGCACAATTTACTATTTTTGGCAATTTTTCGGGTCCTGAACTTCCGGAGTTGTTTCGAGGCCCTAAACGATGTTTTTTGGGCATGGTCCGGTCAAAAAATATCACCATTACAATTCATGACATTTTTCACCCAAAATAGTATTCCTCAAATAGATCTTTCTAATGATGTATCATATGCGTCAAACAGAGTTAGTATGCCAAAGTTACGACCCCGGGAAATTGATGTACCAATTTACCCCGACGGGGCCCATATTTTGGCGTTTCATCTCCTAGGGTTAGGTTTTTTGGATGTTTAGGGTTTCCATTGTTTCTCAATAATAGATAGGCCTTCGAGCCTCATTGGAAAACAGATTTCAGAGGCCTGTAGCCGCCACATCTCTTCTCAGAGATAAGTTATCAGCACCCTAGCTAGTTTATTTCTATTATGTTTGTAAACAAATTTCAGTTCTTTGATATTAATGAAATGAAGTGTTATTTCCATTGCATCTTTGTATTCATGGTTATTTGTGTATTCTATTGCGTTCTTGCATAAATCTGGATCATTAATATAATTAGGTATTAATTTATTAGCTAGATTGAAAGATGTTAATTTATTTGTTAAAGTTTTATTAAATTTTAATATGTCTTGAGATATAGAAAAATAGATGAGACATGCAAGGGTGGCAAGTGTGGGATCACTTTAAATCTCGAAGAAAACATGAAGCAAGTTTTTCCTGGGGATTAGGAAAGGTGTCCAATTATCAAGTAGAGGCATTGGTGCTTCTTCGAGGATTAAAGATTTTAAACTTAAGAGGGGTCAAAAGGCTCCATGTAATGAGGGATTCATTGATTGTAACCAACCACTTGAGAAATAAATC
>ML789383.1:246742-277452 GCA_009831015.1 Picea engelmannii | reverse complement strand
TCTAAGATAGATAGGGCACATGAGACCTGAGCTAAATCTTCTACTATGATATAATTTTGAGTAGTTTTGGCATTTTAATTATGCATGGACCTTCTCAATACACCCTTAGGTAGGCACAACATTGATCCGAAATGTATCCGAGCCAATGAATGGGTAAGACTCACTACTTGCAATATTAAACTCACAATTCACGAGGGTCCACAAAATATGTAAGCAATGTAAACGTGAAATCGAATAAGACAAAAATGAGAATGTGAGAGGAAAATAGAGAATTAAATGTAATAAGAAAATTAAATAAGAGAGAATGTTGAGGAATGGGAAGTGAAGGGGCATGCTTATTGCCCTTGCCCCTACCCCCCAACTCTCCCTATTTCCTCCTTCAATCTCATTCTCAATGGGTCTTTTGACCAAGGAGAGGAGGATGCAGAAAGAGCATCAACGACATTGTAACTAGATACTGTCGAAATGAATATACTAAGCCCACATTTGAACTTGAGTTTCCCATTTGGGTTTCCATAAGAAATTCTTGTGTGCATTTGATTGATTGTTGTGTTTGATACTCCTCCACTGTTGTCTGGTTATTTTATGGATGAATGATGTGTATGCATTTCTTTCATACTGTTACCCCTCCAACCTACATGTAACTAAGGAGATGATGTCTCGAGCCGTGCAGGTAGTGGACATGGAGTGTCGAGGGCTAGATGACCAGTCGAGCCCACATTCAGTAGAAAGAGCCCCTCCTCTCCACCACACATCACCATTCATCGTCAGTAGCATAGCAATGTCTACCACACCAACTTGGTCCATAGAGCACAAAAATTCATGCTTCATGAGGTAACAAGTCTAGTCTCATGGTAAGTGTCACTTTAATAATTGAAGCATTTGAGCATGTTGCAAAGAGTCCTTTCTTGATTATGGAACGTATTTTGCTTGGAAATTATACCTTTTTCCTTATTTCACCTTGGTGGTTGACATGCTATCCTAAAAAGTTGGTCACCCTCAAAAAAAGGGTTTCTCCTACGGGATCTACTTGAAGGGTCATTGTACCATTCCCACTAATACTTACTATTTTCCACACTTCTCCCCTTATGTTTCCTCATCTTTTGGGTTTTTGGGTTCATTGACCCCAAGAAGGGCTTGCACCCCATTTCATGGAAAGAAGGGCCTGAAGGCCCATAGGTGTTGCAGCTCTTCTAGCTTATCCTGTCCTTCCACTTAAAATGATCCAACGACTGACGAAAATTCACATAAATGAGATCTCATATCTTTTACCTTGCTTATCCTATCCTTCCACTCAAAATGATCCGACGACTGACGAGAATTCGGGTTTGATCCAACGACTGACGAGTATTCGGATAATCGAACTCTCAGCTCTTTTACCTCATTTAACCTATCCTTCCAGTTTAAAATGATTCGATCGTTGACGAGAATTCGGGTTTGATCCGACAGCTGACGGGTATCCAGCTAATCAAATTCTCAACGTTGTATCCATGCTTATCCTATCCTTCCACTTAAAGTGATCCGACGGTTGTGAAGATTCTCGAAGAATATCAACGATCAAGGATGGTTGCAGAACCACAACTTGCGAGTGATTTAACTCATCACCAAAACTTTGCAATTTGAAGTTGTGCACTGTTGGTGAGTCAACCACAATCATCGATCTTCGAGGCTATAAGATCTGACGGTTCTGACTAATTGCGGTATTGGAACTAGCGTGATAATTAATTCTCCTTTCGATCTTCATAATCTATCCTTGTCGTTGATCTGGCGATTATGCATCCGACGGTCAAAACTCAATCCGACTTAATCTGATTGCTTGTTGGATCAACCACAGTTGTTGATATCCGAGTCTATGAGATCTGACGATCTAGACCAATTGCGGTATTGGAACTAGCGAGTTGTTTAATTCTTCTTTCGCTCCCTGCAATTCATCCATGTCGTTGATCTGGCGATTGCGCATCCGACGGTCACAATTCAATCCGACTTAATCTGATTGCTTGTTGGATCAACCACAGTCATCGATATCCAATTCTATGATATTTGACGATCTAGACGAATTGCGGGATTGGAACTAGCGAGTTGTTTAATTCTTCTTTTGCTCTCCGCAATTCATCCCTGCCGTTGATCTGGCTTGCAGAACCGACGATCACAATCCTCCAACGGTCCTTAAGCCCACGGTCACTCATATGACCGACTTCCATTAAATGAGACAATCAACACCGTCAATTTCTTGATTGAACAGTTGCTGAGGCTTCTCACCCTGAGCTTACGCTTTTCCTTCCGAGCTTTGATCTCTGCACACTGTTCACTCCTCCTGCCGAGCTTACGTTTTTTATTCCGAGCTTTGATCTTTGCTTACTATTTGCTCCTCCTCCTAAGATTATGCTTTTCCTATTTTCCATCGTCGCTGCTATTCTTTCCCTCAATGACAAGAACACTCTTCCTATAAAATATGCCAACAATATCCCCCTTTGGCATTGATTTCAACCCTGAAAGGCTGCTTAGATATCCAATTGTAGCATCTAGACCACACCTTCTTCTCCCCCTTTGACATCAATGTCAAAGAAAATAGAGAGTGACTCTATGCTCCCCCTGATCAAATATACTAGGATCACTCTCCCCCTGATCAGATAGACTATTTTAGCTGGATAACGGGGTCACGCCCAACTTCTGGCGTAGATACTCAAATTGAGCCTTTCCAAGCGGTTTAGTGAAGATATCAACAATCTGATCTTTGGATGGAATATAATTCAAAGAAACAACAGTGTTGGTCACCTGTCCCCTCAAGAAGTGATACTTGATGGGTATATGCTTGGTCTTGGAGTGAAATACATGATTCTTTGACACACTAATTGCACTAGTTTTATCACAATGAATTGGGATCGGTGCAGTATATTTTACCTCCAAGTTTGCAAGTGTCTAAATCATCCACAATACCTGGGTACAACAAGTGGCAGCTACAATGTATTCAACTTCTGTAGTTGATAAGGAAATGGAACCTTGCTTCTTTCTCAACCATGCTACAAGGGAATCTCCTAAGAAGAAAGCACCTCCACTCGTGCTTTTCCTTTCATCCACACAGTTAGCCCAATCAACATCTGAATAGACTGATAGTTGAAAATTCTGATTCCTAGGATACCATAGGCCATAGTTCATCTGTCCTTTCAAATATTTGAATATTCTTTTGAGAACTATCAAATGACTCTGTTTAGGTGCAGACTAATACCTTCCTATCATTCCAACAACATGAATTATGTCTGGACGAGATGTTGTGATTTACAACATGATGCCTATCATAGACCTATATGAACTGTGATCAACATCAGGTGAGTCATCATCCTTACTTAGCTTGCATCCAGTGACCATAGGTGTGCTCACAGGTGTAGAATCTTCCATTTGAAACCTTTTCAATATTTCTCGTAGATATTTCTCTTGAGAAAGAAATATTCCTTCAGAACTTTGAGTAATTTGCAGACCAAGAAAAAATGACAGTTCCCCTATCATAGACATTTCAAATTCAGACTGCATGGAGGAAGCAAACCATTGTACCAATGAAGCATTATTACTTCCGAAGATGATGTCATCTACATAGACTAACACAATGAGCAAATCATTATCCTCTGTTTTGATATATAGATTGTTGTTAACTGTTCCTCTCTTGAACCCTTTGTCTTGAAGATACTTATCTAGTCTGTAGTACCAGGCACAAGGAGCTTGTTTCAACCCATATAAGGATTTCTTTAGCTTGCAGACAAAGTCAAGGTTATCCGTGAGTTGGAAACCTTCTGGTTGTTCCATATAGACTTCTTCTTCTAGATCTCCATTAAGAAATGTTGACTTAACATCCATCTGATATACTACAAAGTTCTTATGACATGCATAGGCAAGAAACATTCTGATGGTTTCCAATCTTGCCACTGGTGCAAAGGTTTCATCAAAATATTGTCCTTCAATCTATGCATAGCCCTTACAGACCAATCTTGCTTTGTTCCTAACAACTTGTCCCTGCTCATTATATTTATTCTTAAAGACCCATTTGGAACCTATGACATTTTTACCTTCAGGTCTAGGAACCATCTCCGAAGTATTGTTTTTCTCAATCTCGTCAAGTTCATCATTCATGGATTTAACCCGATGGTCATCTTCGCTGGCTTCATTAAAGTCTTTAGGTTCAAGCAAAGACAAAAATGCAATACGATATTGTTCCAAGACATTATTCAACTGCTTTCTTGTCCAAAATCCTTGGTTTAGATGACCAACTATCTGATGTTCAGGATGATTCTTCCTAATAACTCTGGAGGGTGTCTTTGTCTTGATCTCTCGGTTTGAGTCCTACAGAGTATTTGTATCTAAATCAGAGTCTTCTCCTTCTGATTCTTGGACCTATTCATCTTCAACTTCAGCTGTGTCCTCTGTAGCAGACTCAATATTGCTCACCTCTCTTACTGGGACTCCTTCATCAACCCTTAAATCAATGCAATCAACTAATTTAGATAACATTTTATTAAAGCATCTATATCCTTTACTATTGGTAGCATATCCTAAGAAGATGCCTTCATCAACCTTGTCATCATACTCGCCAAGGTTTTCATTATTGTTCTTTATGTAGCACTTACTCCCAAAGACTTTGAAGTGTTTAATTGAAGCAGGTCTTCCATACCACAGTTCATAAGGTGTCTTGTCACTGTGTGGTTTGAGGTGGGCTTTGTTAAGAATATGGACTGTTGTGTGCATTGCTTCTACCCAGTAGGTTTGACCAATGTTCTTCTCATTCATCATTGACCTGGCCATTTGCTGAACTATTTTGTTTTGCCTCTCAACTACTCCATTTTGCCGTGGAGTTCCTGAGATTGTGTATTCTCTCTTGATCCCATTTTTATCACAAAATTCCTTGAAATCACTTGACATAAATTCTCCTCCTCTGTCCGATCTTACTTCCTTTAACCTGTTGCCTATTTGATTCTCAGTTAAAGCCTTAAATATTTTAAATTTCTCAAATGCTTCAGCTTTTTCTTTGAGAAAAGCAACCCAAGTGAGTCTGGAGTAATCATCAATGATCAATATGAAGTAGTTTTCCTTCCTCGTGCCTTCCTGTCTTGATGGTCCACATAAATCCATATGAACTAATTGGAGTGGTTTCTCTGTTGAAGTAGAGCTCTTAGATTTAAATTGTGTCCTGGTTAGCTTTCCTACTTGGCAAGGTTTACACACAGAATCTCGTGGCTTTGATATTCTTGGAAGATATTTTACTGCCTCAAGATTTTTGAGCTTGATTAAGTGGTCAAAGTTTAGATGTCCAAGTCTCCTATGCCATAACCAGATTTCATCATGTTTGCTTAGATGACACTCTTCTCTATCTTCTTTCAGCACATATACATTATTCTCTGTCCTTATGCCTTTAGCCACACCACTTGTCCTGAGTTTACAGATTTTATCTTACAATCTTTGGAAGTGAACTCCACTTCACATCCTCTGTCACACATTTGACTTACACTAAGAAAATTATGTTTTAACCCATCTACAAGTAGAACATCCTGGGCGTTTCCTTTACCATTACTCAAACTCACCATTCCTTTACCCTTGATTTTACCTGGTTCATCATTTCCAAAGGTCACATTTCCTGTTTTGATTTTACTTATAGACAAAAACTTATCCTTGTCTCTAGTGATGTGCTTGGAACATCCATTGTCTATATACTAGGGGTATTTTTGTTTTTGACTTGAAAGTACTAGACCACATTTTTCACTATCTTTCTTTTTCCATGTGCTGGCATTTCGAGCTAAGGCTTTTATCCTTGGATCTGCTTTGTAATTCTTTAGATGGCAGTTTGCAGCTTTGTGGCTGAAGTTATGACAGTTATAGCATTCGAGCTCATTGCTCAATAGGTCAAAGTGATTGGTGCAACTTTGTCTACTCATTGGCTGTTTAGTTCTATGTTGCAAAGATTGTTATTTCTTGATCTCCTCAGTTGCATGTCTCTAAACTTAATTTGACAATTTCCAATCTTATGACCAAAATTAGAGCAGTAAAAACAATAATCATGGAAGAAATTTTGGTACCTGAAGGATGGCCTTCTTCTTGGCATTTGTTGCCCCGGCTTCTGATATCTTTGTTTTTTATCAGGGATTATCTTGTCTTTATTGGCTCTTGGTGGTAGAGTACTCACATGGTCTGATTGTCTGTTGACTTGGAACTTGATCACCTTTACTAACTCTTTGCTTTATGGATGTTTGCTGCTTGAACCACTTACATAGCCTAAACTAGTCTTCAACAAAGGAGATCTCTGTTTTCTCAGAATGTCATTTAATTCTGCTAAGGCTTTAATGCTTGGAAGATTTTGGAGATATAATGCTTTAAACTTCTCCATCTCTTTTTTGGTTCTTACTACCTCTTCTTCCAAGGCTTCACATCTTGCCTCCTTCTCTGATAACTGTTGTTTCAAAATGTCCTCTATTTTCTTTGCCTCTTCTAATTCCACTTTTAGCAAGGCAAAGTCTTCATCAGGTTTTTTACTGTCTTTCTCGAACTGTATCAACAATTGTTTTTTTCTTTTTCTTCTTAAATATGAGTCTAGCAATTTCTTCTAGAGCACTGATCAGTGCTCCTTCCAAGTCAACCACAACTTCTTCATCATCAACATCACTTCCTGTGCTTTTATTATCATATTTCTCCTTGGCCATAAGCATAAAGTCATTAACCTTATCTTCACAAGAAAAATCACTATCTGTGTCTCCTGAAGAGTCATCATTGTTTACACATAAAATTTTCTTTTTACCAAATCTCTTGGATTTGTACTTCTCTTCACCTTCAACGTTCTGGTACTTCTTTTTGTGTGGACACTTAGATGCAAAGTGACCTATATTTCCATAGTTAAAACATTTGAAGGGAAACTTGCCTGATCCTTTCTTTAGTCTTCTCACAAATTTTGCTTCAATTTCATCAGGCTCATAATCCCCATTCTTATCTCCTTTAAATGATGCTTCTCTAGAGGTGGGTTTATCTTTACCTATCCTCATTCTTATCTCCAAAGTTCCTAGGAGTTGTTCAATAGGCATAGATTTTATATCATTAAGTTCTTCTATAGCAGAGACCTTTGGGTTGAACATATCTTGTAGAGATCTCAAAATTTTTTAAACTAAAGAGACATCCTAAATTTTTTCACCAAGTCCTTTCATTGCATTTACTAGTTCTTCAACTCTCAGAACGTACTTCCCAACAGTTTCATCCTCTTTCATATTTTGTTGTTAAAACTATAATCTGTAGGTTTGAATCTTGACATCCTTTACCTTCTCATTACCTTCATAACTGCTAATGAGTTTATTCCACATTTCTTTGGCAGATTCTAAGTGCATAACTTTTACAAATTCTGCTTTTGCAAGCCCACTCAGAATAGCATTCATAGCCTTAGCATTGAAGCTGAATTCTAGCTTGTTATCCTTAGAAGCTAGTACAACTGGCTTTACATAACCAGTCTCTACCACATCCCAGACATTTGCACCTAAAGCCATTATGTAGGTTCTCATCCTAACTTTCCAGAAGACAAAGTTTGTTCCATTGAACATGGGGGCCTTATTGGTTGAATTTCCTTCATGGATAGTCATGTTTAAGCTCTAAGATCTACCCTTNGGGGGGGTGAATTAGTTGTTACTGTGCTTAAACAATTATACCAATTTTAAACTCATTACAAAACACTTAATGATGATCACAATAATTGAGGGAAGTAAGCAATAGAGTATTCAACATAAATCACACACATGACGTATACATAGACATATATTCCTGTTGAAACCCAAAAAGGTAGAAAACCTTTTCTTCTTAATATGATAAGTAGTCTTTGTTTTCTGTACATTATCATTCTTATGAGCACCCACTCTTTGTGAGGCTACCGCCTCTGTTTTACAAGATGCAACTTGCTAAGAGAACCAACTCTCTGGTTTCTATAGCACCCACTAGAAGGAAGAACCAAATCCCTGAGTGTTCTAGCACCAACTGGATGGAAGCACAAACTTCTAGTCATACAGGCACCAACCTGTATAACAAAGAACAATGGTTCTCCCTTGCACCACCCTACCACCCTGGTTTTTCTGGATACAACTAGATGGAAGCTACAACTTCCTGTGTTCAAGCACCCACTTGAAACTCTAAGGACAACAATCCTCCCTACCACCACCCTACCACCCTGAGATATAAATCTTTGCTTGCTGAAATTTATTACAATGATACAATATTTATCAACGACTTACCAGTTTCATCATTGTTCTGCTACACTTCTTTTCTTTGCCTGCATCAATGTCTTTTTGCTCACATATTCTTGCACTTTATGCTCTGTGCGCCATATCTGTTCTATGCGCTATGCCTCACCTCTGCACTTTCTCACTTTGTTCATGTTGTATTCTTCATTACATACAGTTCAACTTGTTTTACAAATAAACAACAACCTTCCTCTATCTCGACATCTTTCTTTTATTCATGCTCTCATCATCTGTTACACTCTACATCTCCAACGCTCAATGTCGGTAATCTCAGAATGCTCAAGAGCCATGATTCCAATGCTTAGGAACAATGATTCAACCGCTTAGGAATGATGATTCAATTAGTGTACCTGAATCGTAACTGAACAAGAAATCACGAGATGAAACAACAACCCTTCGATCAGATTCGGTTTGATCAACGCCATTGGATTATACACGTAGGGGATTTTTTATCCACAGGTCCTCGTGAACTTTATTTAAATCTCTTATATCACATGACCAATGACGGTGACTAGATGCTAGGATTAGCGAATGCTTGAGCGCTTATCAATTCAACGATCATGATTCAATCTTCTGATAAGATGGACGGTTGACGAAACTTCTCCCTTTGGAACTTCAGGTTTTCAACTTTTCAAACCTTCGAATCAGATTGGACGGTTTATTTCACGGAAACAAATCAATGGTCATATTTGATCCTTACACTCATCCTTTCATTGTTCAATCCCACGACTAGGACTTAATCAAACATTGAGATGGATGACTGTCAGAACTTCGCCCTTCGTAACTTCGGGATCTCAACTTTTCAAACTTACACTATCCTTCCACTGTACTATGATCAACGGTTGAGAATACACTCGAAGTGATCTTTCAAATTGGACGACTCGTGTCCTTGCTGACATTGTCTGCCACACGTCTTTGCTGATGTGGTCTTCTGACGTGGTCTGCCATATATCCTTGCTGACGTGAACTCCCATATGTCCTTTGCTGACATGGTCTGGCACATGTCCTTGCGGATGAGGTTTGCTGACATAATCTGCTGATGTAGATCTCCCTGATCTAACGGTCATCGTATGTTTTCCAGATCCGATGGTCCTTATTCATTTCAGATTTTCGACTCTCCGGGCTTTGGGTTTTTAAGATCTCAAACTGAAAAATCTGAAGTGATATTTTTTCGGAGCTTAACGTCCTCTCATCTTTATACCCGAACTAAATGTTGTTCGTCGATCATGATCTTGGATCAATGGATCGATCTATCTGCAATGCAACTCTTCTATCTTATCTTGTCCTTCCACTTAGAATGGTCCAACGACTGACAAAAATTCACATAAATGAGATCTTAGATCTTTTACCTCGCTTATCCTATCTTTCCACTCGAAATGATTTAATGGCTGATGGGAATTCGGGTTTTATCCGACGACTGACGGGTATTAGGATAATCGAACTCTCAACCCTTTTACCTCGCTTAACCCATCCTTTCACTTTGAAATGATCCGATGGCTGACAGGAATTCGGGTTTGATCCAACGGCTGACGGGTATTCGGATAATCAAATTCTCAACCCTTTAGCCCCGCTTATCCTATCCTTTCACTTAAAGTGATCCGACGGTTGTGAATATTCTCGAAGAAGATCAACGATTGAGTATGGCTGCGGAACCACAACTTGCGAGTGATTTAAATTGTCACAAAAAATCCACAATTTGAAGTTGTGTGCCATTGGTGAGTTAACCACAATCGTCGATCTTCGAGGCTATAAGATCTGACGGTCTTAACTAATTGTGGGATTGGAACTAGCGCGATATTTAATTCTTCTTCTGATCTTCGCAATCTATCCCTGCCATTGATCTGGCGATTGCGCATTCGATGGTCACAATTCAATTCGACTTAATCTGATTGCTTGTTGGATCAACCACAATCGTTGATATCCGAGTCTATGAGATCTGACGATCTAGACCAATTACGGGATTGGAACTAGCGAGTTGTTTAATTCTTCTTTCACTCCCCACAATTCATCCCTTTCGTTGATTTGACGATTGCACATCTGACGGTCACAACTCAATCCGACTTAATCTGATTTCTTGTTGGATCAACCATAGTCGTCGATATCTGAGTCTATGAGATCTGACGATCTAGACCAATTGTGAGATTGGAACTAGCGAGTTGTTTAATTCTTCTTTCACTCCCCGCAATTCATCCCTACCATTGATCTGACTTGCAAATTCGACAGTCACAATCCTCCAACAGTCCTCAAGCCCACGGTCACTCATATGACTAACGTTCGTTATATGAGACGATCAACACCGTCAATTTCTTGATCGGACGACTGCTGAGGCTTCTCACCCCGAGCTTACACTTTTCCTTCCGAGATTTGATCTTTGCATACTGTTTGCTCCTCCTCCTGAGCTTACATTTTTTATTCCGAGCTTTGATCTCTGCTTACTGTTCTCTCCTCTTCCTGAGATTATGCTTTTTCTGTTTTCCATCGTCATTGTTGTTCTTGCCATCAATGACAAGCACACTCTTCCTATAAAATATGCCAACAAACATGGAACCTTCCTAGCTTGACGTCCTAACCTTTGGAGGCCTACTTTCACATGTGCCACCTTGGAGAGGATCTTTATGGGCTTACATGCCATCATTTTGTTTTTTTTGGTCATTTTGTAGACTATGTGTGAAAAAATAACAAATCACTATGCTAGTTAAGCATTCTAATTTTTGTTTTAGCCTAAAATTATGGATTTAATTGTAATGTGGATAAAATATGACTTGGGTTTTCCTCTATAAATAGAAGAAAGTAATTTTCACTTGGATATAACTCATCACTTAATAATAATACTTCTTGGACTACAATTTTGGCCCTCATGGAGAATTCACTATGTCTCTTTTCTAGTGAAAATGTGGTTCTACTTGCTTGTTGATAATTTCTACTAATGCACTATCTTCTTGGAGGCTTGTGGTGAAGTATTGAGAGGTATTTCTTGTTTGAGTAAGGTGTTTTCTTCATCTATTTGTTTTCTATTAAGTCAATTTTCTGCAATTGTATGGTAATTTACTTTGTAAACTCAAGATTTGTTGGAAAAACCACAGGAGGAGTAAGAGTGTTTACACCCTCCATACCTCACAATATTTCTTCATCTAGCTAAGAGCACTCAAGTTTTCCTTCAAGGAGCAGTAGTGTCTACACCCTTGAAGTAACTCTAGGCTAGGGTTTGATTTCTAGTGAGTAAGAGGGTTTACACCCCTAGAAACTCTAAACCCTAGTTTTATTTTTGAGTAGTGAGTTCAACGATTTAGAAGAAGGAGACATTTTGGATGCTATAAGGGTTTATCCCTAATCCCTCTCAACTTCTTCTATTCGTTTAACTCTCTCTCCAATTAAGATACTCCATTTACCCAATAACAAGGCACTAATCTTTGCATTGATAAACGTGAAAATTGTAGGTTTGGAACTATTCAAGTTGGATTTGAATTTTACATGCTTTAGACTCTCTTATGCTTCAAGAGCATCTTGATTGGTCAAGTGGTTATTTTTATGTAATAAGCATTAATCTACAACCATTAGGGTTGCAACAAAACACTCTTTCACATACAATTTCTCTACTTTTCTACCGCTGAAAATTGCTTGTAAGCTGTGATAATTAATCTACTAATAAAGGGATATTGTTTGGGTGGTTTACTTGCTGATTTTGGTGGTTAGAATTTGATTCTATAGAAAAAGTTTGCTACAGCCATAATTCTGTCATAATTATTTGTTGATAACACTCTTCTACGACCCTCTTTTGACATCAAAATCTTGGTTTAAGCATTAGAAAATTGTTTACTAATTGCAAGCTTTCTTGTCCAATATCATGTGCTGATTTTGATGGTCTAATTTGCAGCTCTTATAGTTCTCTTGTTGCTGATATATTGTTGTTATATTCTACAATTTTTGGACAACAAGGTTTCTTGCTGATTTCACTCTTGTCTCGAGGATTATTTTATCACATATTGTCTTGGTTTGGGTTGTCTAACATTTGTTTTGCATGTACTATCAATTGACAACTTTTCTTTGAATTATACTCATCATCCATAAAGCCTCAATATCTTTTAATCGTGACCTATAGGGTTGTTTCATTCAATCTTTGGCCTCTCCCCTTGCAATCCCCTTAGGGCCACCCGTGAAGCCTCACTTAGGACTTGTCCACCACTAAAATGAGGGGGGATATCTATTGAGGTGACAATGATAGATGTCCTCAGTTGTGCCACACACTTGTTGCTTGGGTTGGGATTTTCCAAAACTACAAACTATGTGATAACACCTAAATTTAAATTGCAGCATGTGATTTCATTAATGGTCTGAAGATGATTATTTATGAGTTTTCATTCCAAAAGTATGTTATTCTTACATCCTCGATGAATGCAACAACGCTAAATTACTCAACATCCATTTCACTCTAGCTTCTCAGATTGATAGTTGATAAAATTTGACTATTGCAATTTTTTAGTCAAGTTTCCATTCTTAGAATTCCTCTTTTTCTACTCAAACCATTGGGTAACTAGACGGGTGTTATCTCTCTCCCTAGGTGGATTCTTCACTTTCTTGGGATGTTTTTGACTTGTTTGGAATAATTTCTACCTACTTGTGTCGTTCCCCACTTACTTGGGTTGAATTTATTTTACCTCGATCATCACTTAGTTGCTTGAACGTCTTAATTCACCACTGTATGAATTCTTAGTAGTTGGGTCATATCCTCTTTACCCATAGGTCGTTTTTCCTTCTTGGACGACTTCACATCCTCCCTGAGAAATCTATTTATTGTCTGGATGTTTTAATTCACCGTGGGACAAATTATTACCAGTTGGGTCAATTTCTCTCTTGCGTTGGATATCTTTCTCTCTCATGGGATGATTCTATTGTTTAAAAATCATTTTTGTTTATTGGTCAATTAAACATAACATTTACAGTAGATAGGAACACAACACAACT
This sequence comes from Picea engelmannii, assembly GCA_009831015.1. Taxonomy (NCBI): domain Eukaryota; kingdom Viridiplantae; phylum Streptophyta; class Pinopsida; order Pinales; family Pinaceae; genus Picea; species Picea engelmannii. Next base: position 264,238 of record ML789383.1, on the reverse strand, counting down.
TCCAATCCCTCTAAGATACAATGGGTTTATATATAGGGACAACATGATAGCTAATTCAACATCGGTGGATATATGAAGACTTTGTTTTGAATATGATGCACACAAGACAAAGAATCGTTTTTTTAGTGGTGACTATGTTTCATTTCAGTTCATTAGATAGGTTCTCACTGTATACAATTAGTATTTAGTAGTCACATATTGTTGAGTATATCTACAAAGTTGTAAATTGGAATGTTGTAGTGTTTTGTTTTCTATCAGATAGTAAAATAGATGGAATATGGGAAGATTTAAGGATCTTGGCTTTGGTGCCTTGTAAGGTGTCAAAATTATTCTTAGTAGTACTCATACAACAATTTTTATGTGCTAGCATTGCATGCCATAGTGAATAACTGCTTAAATGAGTTGTTCATTGTTCATTTGAAGAGATTCTAGTCATATTTAAGAGAATTGCTTTGTTGGACTAAAAAAAATTTGAACTAGCCTATCAATCCGGAAGACGGGGCTTGGTTGCACTTAGGATCAGATAGAGCAGAGAAGATAAAGCCTTGAATATCCCATTGTCATATTGCATTTGCAAAAGTTTTATTAACAAACTTCTAGTGCATTTGCCAAGTCTTGAAGACAACCAACAAAGGCATCCATTTTTCCTATTGATAATCAACAAATGAGGAACAAATAAAAAATGTTTGGATGTTTTTGATTAGTTACCTTTCTAACTAAGACATAGTAGGTTTTATTGATTTCCATCTCTTGCTGGTTGTTGTGTGCAAACTACGTTGAGAACTGAGGCCTAGTAGCCTTTTATAAGGCGAAGTAGAGTGTTAAACAAAGAACAAACCTTGCAGCCATGAGGAGATTAGAGAGAATATAGATCAAAATTAATTCCAAAAAGGGATCCGTGTTGGTGAAATGAGTTCATTCATGGATCATACATTACTTCCATTGATGGATTCTCTATTTGGAGAGGGCCCTTCAATAGTGGTAGAGGAGCTTCCTTCTCACTCGATCTAGCATTAGGAGCATTGTAATTACAAGATCTGGTTTGAACATGGATATCTTGGTTACACATGTGTGTGTTAGCAATCAATGCATTTCCCCTTTGTAGAGAAATTCCCTAATTGCCCCCTTATGGAGGTGCAAGGTTATTCGCAACCACCTATAACTACTAGGGAAGAAAAATATTTTGAATGATTCTAGACTATTTTTATTGATAAACACGTAAAGTAGGTAGTCTCTATGCTTCCTCCATCTCGGGGCATTGATGTGCAAGTGTTAATGGGTAAATCGGTACATGCGGACATGAACTAATCCCCTTAGATCCACCTGGATCTAGAACAAAACAAGATGGAACAATACACTTTACCTAGATTATGATCATTGAATTTAATTACCAAAAGAGGAATATATAACATAACTTATGAATCGCTTCCTTATGTCTTTGTTGACCCTGCTTTACTCCAATGCTCCTATGAGATCAGATCTGTAATAAAACAAATCAACCAACGTGAAAGCAACAATAACAAAATTCAATGATAACCTAAACATGTGATCAAGGAGTCATGTAATAAAATATCAATCATTTTATGGGAAAGAGACATGCCATCGTATTATATTAATGAAAGGTAGAAGATACAACCGAATTGCCTTGATGTCGCAAGTTCCCTTTCATTGGTCCTTTGTTCTGACACACACATACATTTGCTTTGACCTTTTGCATGAAGACTTCTCTCAATAACTTGATGGCTGAATGGAGACCTCAAGCATCACCTGAAATAAGATTCTTCACAGTCTTCAGCCTATTTTTTCTTCATTCTCCATGCTTCTTTATGCTTGTACCTCTAACCTTTTCCATGAGAAGCCTACCATTATATAGGAGAAGCTAAAGTGGTTAAAGAGATGAGGATGATCCCATCAAATCAGAGAAGTCAGTAGGATCATAACCACATGGACGCCACTTCATATTTCTAGAAGATTCCACTTCTAGAAGCTGCTAGAACTTCTTTCCTCTTTTAGTTTCAAAGTGCCACCATGACTTATCTATATATCAGCTTGTGGAAATCCCACGGATTGGCTATAGTACAACATGTGAAAATTAGGGATTTTCGCACTGTGTAAAGGGAGCTGCCCACGGCGGCCTTCCAAAAATACATCTTGCAAGGGTGGAAAGAGGTTTCTTTTCTCAGGCAAAAGATTATATTGGGAACCTGAACACATGTTTATGTAACCATCATCAGGGTGACCAAAATAATGTGTAACAGAATGCCCCCGAAAGTATGAGACTGGAATTCGAGATAGTCGAAATACTTTGTAAAATAAGCGTGTATGTGTCAAGAACTAGGGGCACACCAATCATGAACTTGCAAACAATCAAGCATCTGTACAATATCATATCATGTCTGAAGTAGGGTTTCCCATGTCCAGACCGTCAATGATTGAAATCATAAATGTAGGTCATGGACACCAATTTATACAACGTGGATCCATGTCAACAGTATTATGCATAGCCACTGGGAATACATTGTGGATCCATGCATGAAAAAATCAAGTATGAACATAGCCACGAGACATACAAAGTGGATCAAAACAAATCACAAATACTCCTTCGCAACCTGGACCGAAAATGACGAAGTCCAGGGTCTTCAATCCATCGTCCGTTAGTACGATTCTAGTCATGCGATTACAGATGTTGAATTCGAACGTGAATAGAAACCACTTGATTACTAGTCATTAATGAAAACTGTTAACAAGTGCGAGGGAAATCACCATTGATGTCAATGACTCCCAAGGTACCCCAGTACAATCCAACAAGTGTGAATGAATGAATTGAAGTCGAACACTTGATAGAATCTCTCGATCATGGATCAATGATGTAGATCCACTGTCGAAAGTGAAGAACCTGCCATTGAGGCATGCAAGCTCTAAGGTACTAAATAATTTCTAATCCTTTTTCCTGGATAATGAGTTGAAGTCGACAGGAAAAGGCTCATCACAAGAGGGCCTTGATGTATCCCCCATCAATGACATGAAATAAGCAACAGATTTAGGGTGGAGAAAAATACATATGTGACTTGGGACTTACACATGGAAGGCCGACATGGTAAGAATGGACAATTACAGATGGCCGACTCGAAAGAAGGTTTCGGTTGAACTTCTCTTGAACATATGAATGACACAACAACGATCTTGGCAGTATTGAATCAAAGACGACTCGAGATATGAACTTGCAGAAGGCCAGCAAGAGACAAATGGATTACCCAACCTAGATTCAAATGATGAAGAGGGGTGTCATGTTCAAGAGTGACACTTACTGTCATTAATACATATACAAAGACACATTCCTTTCCCAAATTTCCCCCCATCATTTCTGGTGAGTACCTATTTATTTTTACCCAAGCTTGAGGAGGATAACATATGCTTGTTGATGTAAGCTCATCCTTCGAGCGAGTCCCTCGGAGTACATTTAACGAACCCTAAGAAGGAGTGGTTCAGTCCCGTATGGGCCTGTCAATGTTTGTTTAATGAGTCCAAAGATAGAAAACTCATAGGTTTTTCATGATTATAGAGTCTAGAAAAAACACTTAAAAGAGAACTCTCTCAGTGCCTTTTTCGTAGAATAGTTCGACATGACTGAAAAAGTGATAAACTATCGCCCATCAAACGTTTTCTTCAAATACTTTTACGAGCATGAAAAGAACAAGGTCACTCGACAATCTTTTCGTTTTTAAGGAGCATGAAAAGAGCTTAAAGAATTCTCCATAGGTTTCGTTATTTTCGTGTTACCATGGAAAGTACGGAAATACGACAAAAGTATACTCGGTTATGTTCTCATTGGTTTTCGAGCCCGAGAACGAACAAAGATTATGCTCGAGGTTTTTCTAAAAAACCTTAAAAAGTGATTGTACATGCGACAAAAATAGAATAAATCATAGAAACTATCCATAATTTGCTGTCCAAAGTCCTAAATTCCTTCCTGCAATGAAAAAAACAATCACAAGACCTTTAGAGTTAATGGGTTTTTGACCAAAATGTATTACATGAAACAAAATATTAGAAAAAACGATAAAAAAGTAATAAGTAGAAGTAAAAAGTATTTTTCACCATTTTATTTTCACTTGATCAAAAACTTACCAAAAACCCTTGTTTTTTACCTCAACTTCGACGACGGATTGCGGAGGCTACAGGGGATCATTCCATGAACGGATTGCGTAAAAGAGGTAAGCATCTCATCTTCTATCTTTTCAATGGACTAATTTTTGTTTTTGATGGTAAAAAATCAAGATTTTTTCATGATTTGGGACTGCTAGTCGTGCGTTGGGGCCGCCGCGAGTGGCCTATAACGGGTCCTACAGAAATCAACGATTTCCACAGGTACGTTAAGGCACACTCGCGGAAAGTCGGCACTGCATTTGAAGTTTGGTCGCGACGGCTAGAAAACTAAAAAGAAAAGTGAACGTTGACTCAATAAAAATCCTAAAAAGTGTTGAAAAGGTGTGGTAAAGATCTTCTCTGTTTCCCATGCACATATTTACTTGCAAAGATGTTGAAATGGATGGAGCGTGAGCATGAAGAAGATGATCTTGTGGCTTTAAATGATCCGGGGACCGTGAATTCCCTCCGACAATGTGGTCTATTAAAATTCTTCAAAGTTCAGGGCATGAGAGTCCAACATAGATTACTAGAATATTTGGTTCATATGTGGGATTTAGAACAACAAGTGTTCCACGTGGGTGTTCATGTCCTCTCTTTGGATATTGAGGATATTTATTTCCTGATAGGGTTGTCACATTGTGGGGCACGCGTGAATTTGACAGGTGGTCGAGGTGGTGGACTACCCATGAGTGAGTACATTCGTGAGCATTGTGACCCTGACGCTGAAAGGCGTAAAGGAAAAGTAGCAATCTGAGGTGTGAGAGATTTGACCCTCAGGACCATCTTGTTTACTGTTTCACGGGTGGCAGGGAGTGCTTCGCCACACATGGCACTCTAAAGTTACTTCCAATACGCTATTGAATGCTTGGAGCCTCGAGTATTCAATTGGTGTGACGATCTATTACGCAACATGAAAACTCAAATCATGAAAAGAAAGAATGGGGACCTCAAACAGTTCAGTTATGGTTCTATTTTAGTATCTTTGTTCCTCGAAAGAGTTCCACACCTATGCCTGCAGGTGGAATGGGGAATACCAGCCTTGAGAGACCCACAAATGAAAAGATGGTGTGATCTGATGACATGACATGTGGCGGGCCAGATTGTGAAGTATGATGATGCATTCTTCAATTGGTTGGGACCGCAAATCTTGATGATTGATGATTATGCTTATGTTGGTCTAGACTTTCGGGGTGATCCATATTTGGTTCTCCCTGAGGGATCATAGTGGGGATATCTAGGTAAGAAAGGAATTTGTGTTTTTACAATATTTTTAGGATTTTTTAAAATATTTAATGTTTTTGTGTTTCCAATCGAAAGACTAATAAAAAAATTTCGATCATGCAGATGTAGGGCCATATCGACCCCCAAGGTCTTCTCCCATTCAGAGGTGAGGGGAGGCACACGTAGTGGTTGGATGGGATGCCAAGGATTATGATGCAATAGAGCAGAACCTGGAAGGCTAGGCGACAAACATCCTTGATATATCCATCGAGGAGATCCCGAGGCGTTATCAACGCCATACTGTAGGCGTATCCGACTCATTTAGTTGGTTACTATGTAGGGTAGCGAGAGCAGGAGTATGCTATCGTGAGAGGCATCCATGAGGCCATTTTTTAGGGGCCATGGGCTCTATATTTTGATATTTTGACCTTCGGATAAAAAATCTTTTTGTAAACATTATATCATTATATATATATATATACATGAATCTTTTACTGGTTTACTCTACTTTTTGTACAATATGTGAAATGTGATTGGAATTACAAATGTCTCAAATGTCTGTCTAATACATAATTAGCTAGAGCATCAGTTAATGTATTTATACATCTAGGAATGTATTGATATTCAATATAATTGAAATGATGTTCCAAGAGGCGGATTCTTAAATATACCCGTAATAGAGTAGGGATTCAGATAGTATAGACATTGTTTAGCTGTAGAACTACTACCTGCGAATCAAGTCGTATAATGACGCGACGAATCCTAAGCGAAATAACGCTACTCAATAATTCGATGACCGTGCTATACTCTGTGATATTATTGGTCGCTCGACTGAGACAAACACCTTGTATACAAATAAGTTCGTTTGAGGGTGCATAGATTGCCCAAGCAACAAAAGCAAAATTCTGGGTACTAAGGCTAGCACCATCGGCGAAGCCAATATAAGGTAGTGAAAACACCGACATCTAGAGACCAAACAAAATGCAGGGTAAGTAGTCAGGGGTAAAAGTCAAATAACAGAAACACACTAAAGTCACACACAAGAGTATGATATAGTAAAAATACAAGTGCTTATGTAGAGACAGGCTAAGCGTAGTATTTCTTCAAGTAAAGCCCATTTCTGGGTTCACTCAAAGGAGTGCCATTGTAATCTACTAACTCGTATGCTCCCTTCTCTAACACTCTTCTAGCAATATAAGGGCCTCGCCACATAGCCTCAAATTTTCCGGTTCCTAGCAAATCACAATCTTGTTCATAGAGGAGAACTAGATCTCCTTTAGAAAACGTGCGTGGCTTGACATGTTTGTCATATTGGGATTTTATGCGTTTCTTTTGGGTTTCAATAACTAGGGTGGCATCGCGATGGGTTTCGTCCAATTGCATAAGATACAGCAGACGTTCCTCCTCAGCAGAGGTGTTTGGGAGAAGTTGGACAACTAGTTTTAACGATGGAATTTCACATCCAATCAGTAGAAAAGCTTCTAAACCATACACTAATTGGAAGGGTGTAAACCCCATGGCTGACTTCACGGATGTCCGATAGGCCCACAACGCCGAGAACAACATCGTGTGCCAACTTGTTTTGTGAATTCCGATAATCCGTCGAAGCATGGTAATAAGTAGTTTGTTTATTGCTTCGACTTGGTCGTTGGCCTGTGGATGGTAGGGGGTTGAGTTTTCATGTCGAAGACCCAACTTTTCCGTAAGCTCAGACATCATAAAGTTTCAGAAGTGGCTACCGTGATCGGTGATGATAGCCTGTGGGATTCCAAATCATGTAATAATGTGATTGAAGATGAATAGGGCTGCAGTTTTTTCCGTGTTGTTGAATGTAGGCATTGCCTCGACCCACTTCATGAAATAATCTATGGCTACAATAATGTACCCATGCCCCCCAACCGAGTGAGGGTTACATGTCATGAAATCGATACCCCATTTAGTGAAGGTTCCAACGGAAACTACAAGATGTAAGGGAGCAGGGTGAGATCTTATTTTATTGTTGTATGTTTGGCAAGCGTGGCATTTTGGATGGCGATAATACAATATTTGAATAAAGAAGGCCAAAAATATCCAACTCGTAAGATCTTTTGGGCAGTGGCATACCCAGACATGTGACCAGCACATGCTCCAGAATGGCAGTCATTCAAAGCTTTTTCAGCCTCATCATATGTGAGACATCGTAAAAAAATGGAGTCAACTCCATGATGATAAAGAGTATCACCAAGGATGATATACTGATGGGTTTGGTAACATATGCAACGACGATCAGTACTAGACAAATCGGGCTGGAAAGTTTGAGTCTGGAGATATTTAATGATATATCCATACCAAAGGTCATCATAACTGATCAGAAAAATGGATTCACCGGGTAATGAATCCGCTGCTACATTTTCCATCTTAGGACAGGGAAGGTCACATATCAATTCAACAAACGCCAAGGATTTCTTGGACTTAGCACGTTCAAACTCTAAGTCAAACTCCTAGAGTATCACAATTCATTTGGAGTATTTTCCCCCTAGCAATTGACATGTAAGAATGTGCTGCATAGGGTTGCAATTAGAAATCACGGTGGTCTTGCATAAAAGGATATAGTGCCGGAAACGTTGGACAGCTTGAACAACTGCCAAGGCTAGTTTTTCAACATGTAAATACTTGGCTTCGGTAGTCGTGAGACTCTGACTCAAATAATAAATAACATGTTCATCATGAGAATTGTCCTCTTGGACGAGAACCATGGTGATGGTTGAATCCAAAGCAACGAGATAAAGGAAATAATCTCGACTATAATCGGACGGGAAAAGTAGTGGGGTACGGGTTAAAGTCAATTTCAAAGCGTCGAAGGCTTTGTTGGACATGGTGTCCCATACGAATTCAGAGCCTTTCTTTAAAAGTCGAGTAAATCTGAGCGTTAACTCAGCGTAGTTTGAGATAAAATGACGTAGAAAGTTTTCCTTCCCTTGCAAACTTTGTAGTTGGAAAAGTGAAGAAGGGGGAGAGAGATTGAGAATGGCCTCAACCTTCAAAGGATCTACCTGGATCCCTTGATATGACACAATGAAGCCTAAGAGTTGGCCGGACTCCACACAAAAAACACATTTGTGTGGGTTTAATCGTATACGATAGAACCGACAACGAAGGAAAATGGCTCGGAGGTGGGCCGGATGATCACTACGATGAATGGAATGTGCGGGTAGGTCATCTAAATATGGTTGTACAATGTGATTAATATCATGGAAAAAATAAGACATAGCACGTTGAAACGTGGCACTGACGTTCTTTAAACCGAAGGGTAGTTTCTGGTAGGCAAAAGTGCCCCAAGGACAGATAAAAGCAGTTTTGTGTTGATCCGTGGGTAAGATGTTTATCTGATTATATCCAGAGAAACCGTCCATTAGAGAGAATATTTCACTTCCGACGCAATCGTCGACGATTTGGTCAATGAAGGGGGTGGGAAAGTTGTCTTTAGGAAAAGCTTTGTTGATATCCCTATAATCAACACAGACACAGATCATACCTTGTTTCTTGTTAACCAGAATGAGATTGGATACCCAATCAGTTAAAGCCACAGGATAAATAAAGATAACTTTAAGAAGTTTTTCGATTTCAAGCTTGATAGCGGTTGCTTTATGAGGGTGGACTGGTCAAAGTCTTTGCCGGATGGGTTTAGCACCTGGGTATGTCTTGATTTCGTGTACAACGATATCGAGGTCAATACCAGGCATCTCTTCATAGCTCTAGGCGAAGACGTCACAAAATTCTTGAAAAAGAGATTGATACGTGGCAACTTCATCAATGGAACATGAAGCTCCAATGTGCACATTTTCAACAACTCTAGGTTTGATAGATATGTCGAGGGGGATGGTGGGTGAAATTTTACTTATGTTCCCTTCATATAACACATTGTTCGTGGAGTCGGGAACTGAAGTAATAACGACAACGGTCGATGGAGTTGAAATCTATTGGTAACTCTCGAGGGTGTGTTGTTCTAGGAAGAGAATGGAGCGATGATGTCCATCGTCCAGAGGAGTGTCCTCCATGGACATAACCAACATAATCATCTCATTTGTGGGAAAAATTACGTGAAAAGGATCAAGAGATGAATCACCAAGAGAGGGGGTAGAGTGGGATGCTGATTGAATGATTTGGTAAGTGGATTCAACCGGACTCAAGGGAATCTGGTTGCCATAGCGAAGATAATCACTGGGTGCGGGTACTACCCATGGGTCAGAAGACACGAGAGTTTCGCAGACGAAGGTGGATATCACGTTGATCGAGGCAACCGAAGGAGGTGGAACGTTGGGTGGTTGGATGGGGAAAGTACTCATCAGAGTGGAATCTTTTAGAAGACCCACACTGACATTCTCATATCCGAGGGGTGTCTTTGCAATGAAAGGTACGTTGTCGGTACGTGTATCAACATTAAAGAAGGCCAATTGGTCCACAGTAATTACTTTTCCCTGATGTGGGAAACGTACTACACAGAAAAAAGTGGACACAACTGCACGCATGGAATCGATCCAGCTACGACCAAGTAAAAGGTTGTAATCAAGAGGAGCATCAAAGAGGCACCCACACACTTAGGTTGTAATGGATTTCCAGCAGGCAATAAACATGACACACGTCGAGGCACCCTCATCTATAATTGTTCTACAAATGTTCTCGTCGGAGACAATAACTTGTATTTGAAATGTGAGTTGAGGGGGTAACCTTGGAATGCGATCTTCCAAGTCAAAGATTATTAAATTTGTATTCGTAGGGTCAATTCCACCACAGTGCCTTCCGTTGTGTAGGACAACTCCGAAGGACCTCGAGGGCTGACATCGCGGACGGTGCTTGGGCCAGATCCTTTACAATATTGTAGTTCCGGGCAACACGCGCATGAGGACTGAAAGCAGACTTTCGAGCAACACCCTTTGGAGGAGGGTGAAGAACTGTATCTAGGCTCGGTCGTTCGAGATGAAGAGAACCGTTGGTAGGTGGAGCCGAGGGAGATGGTTGGACCAATGAAGGAGGTATTTCATCAACGTTCTCTTTGGAGGAATAATAATCTTTGGCTCGAGTCATAAGTGTGACGTCATTCTTCTTTGAATCACTTGTACACATTAAGACATAGGAAGTAGTGGAGGGGGTAGGTTGGTCATGAATGACCAATTGGGCCTGCTGTTGAGAAGGGAAGGGTTGTGACAACATGACTGGAGTAGGTGGTTTCGGGGTCCCTTGAAGGAACTTAGTAACCTTGGCCCGCCTTGGACAATCCTTAGTGTAGTGATCATCACCACAGATAAGACAATGGTATCGGGGTTTGCGCTTATCCTTATTGTCAACAGGTTGTGTTTTGGTCTTCTCAGATTGTGGATTATTTTTATCCTCTTTATTCTTACCCTTCCCTTTTTTGGATTTATTCTTTCCGAAAGGGGTAGATTGAACAGAGTTCACCTCAAAAGTCTTGCTGGCGGGAGGAGTAGGAGACAAAGCATGTTGAACATTAGAAGCAACAGACTTGGGGTTGGTGGTAGAGGCTTGTGCAGAGTGGGGTTGGGCATGGAAAGTGCCAATCACACCATCAGCTGCATGAGAAGCAACAAGAGTAGTTGAAATAGCGGTAGTAGAAGGACAAGGTGCATCAGGGAGTAAATCATAAAGAGTACCCGTTTGTGAGTAAACGAGGTCGAGGTATTGAGCACGACTGATTGCCTGTTCTTCTGTGACAACTCCACCCATGGTGATGTCACGAGCGAATGATTTCGTGAACCACTCTGCAAGTAACTGATCGAGAAGCTCGAGTTTGATTAGACATTGTCTCCATCACCACTCATGAATGTGATCAGAGATATGAGTGGCTTTGGTTTGTTTGAAAGAATTCAAAATTTTGGTTCCTGTTTCATAACGGATCGTTAACTGGTAGTGGGTGAGGAAAGCCATGGTGAGGGTGTTAAAGTGATCAGTGAAGAAGCCTTGTGGTAATTCTATATACCACTTCATGGCGGAACCCGTGAGAGTTCGCTGAAAAAGACGCAATCGAATAGAGTCATCCATCAAAGAGTTGGATGAACACCAAAGGTGGAAAGTCATTACATGATTGTTCGGTCCCTCTTTCGGTTTACCATCGAACTTAGGAATGTCAGATGGTAGTTTGTTCGGTATTACGGGCCATTGAGGAGAGTGATTGATAGGATCATTTAAAATTCTAGACAGATCAGGGAGGTCCAGGGTGGCTAATAAGGGTAACTGTCGATTCACGTGGGGGTATTGGTGACTTTGGGGAGGAAGTCTCGTAAGTATACCAGTAGGATCATAAGCAGTTTGCATATAATGCGAAGATCTGGGAAAATTCGTTTGTTGGTGTGGAGGCATGTAACCTATAGGGTTGTATTAGTTAGGATTGTTCCCTTGAACAGGGACATTGGGTCGAGCGTTCGAGCCCCAAATGGGATTGGATGGACCTGGATATGGTTGGCCTGTACTAAGGGGTATAAAAGAGCTAACTTGAGGTTGTTTCCCCCCAGTCAGTTGAGGATTATTTTGGGTAAGATAGTTCCAATACTGGGCCAAGGCTGCAGGTATGTTCTGTCCATAGGGTGGGGTAGGTGGGGATTGCCCTCCAATCGGGGGTTGCATCCCAATTGGGATTTGACTTCCAAAAGGGGATTGTGTTTGGCCTCTAGGGTGAAATTTTCCACCAATGGGAATTTGGTAACTAGGTGTGAAATACTAGGTGGTGCCATTAGGGTCGATTCCCCCAATAGGGGATGGAAGAGACCCTCTGTAAGGGGGCCAAGGAAGTGTCAGAATAAAAATAAGAACAAGATTGTGCCTAGAAGGAGTGGAAATTTCAGGAGTTCCGGATGGGACTTGTTAGAAACGAGAATAGAAGCATTCAATGCATGATATCCGGGAGGAAGTGTTGGGGTGAATCTGGGCAAAAGCGACGTGCCAATGGGGGCTTGGCTAGCCACCGTATTCCTGGTGGGAATAGTCGTAGTATTTGGGACCATTGTAGAATGGGGTGTCTGAAGGGGGATGGTCGAGTTGGGAACCGTCGACGGGGTGTCGAAACTGCCGAACAAATAGGCAGTCATAATGAGTGTACGTTCTATATCATATGTTTTGGGCAGCTCGTACTTGACAAAGATATCGACACTTGTGCCGTGGCCGAAAAGATCCCGTCTTGGAATTTGAGGAGACCAAAAAGGATCCTCACCTTCAGGGCCTATATACGGTCCAATTGGTATTCCAGAAGTTTCAACAATAATATCTCCGGAAGAATTTACTCGAAGAATATGTCTCTCCGAACTATGAGGAATTCGAGAAGCCTCTAGAGAATCAGAGCCTTCCACTCATGGAGTGGCGGTGTCTTGGACCTCACTTTGTTAAGGAGAGTCCTCCAGTGGATTGGTAGGCAAGGGTTGAGAACCTCCCAGATCTTTTGGGCTTAGTCCTTGCATTCTACTTGAGCGGTGTGGAGGGTCAATGTTGGCAGAGCTAAATATTTGCCACAAGAAACTCAATGGCCAACTTATGGAAACAAACAACAAGCGCTAGTAAAATCTAGGAGTCAAAACCAATCAAACAAGACCTTCCTATTCCAAAGTCACTAGTTGGTGATGAAATCCAACGTCGCGACGTCCAGACAAGAAGGGGCTGGGCTAGGGTGGAAAAGTTACGTTGACAACCTACTTAACAGACTTACACCCTGGTGCAAGCTCCCACACATAATCATGGGTATACCCTCCAAGGAGCCCGAGTGAGTCTGGCCAACGTCGATTCCAAGTACTGTGAAGACTTACCCCTCCATAGTCACCTTGTGTGAGACTCTAAGAATATAGACTACTAAAGTTACCACAAACAACAATGATGCTTGGGGAAATAGTCGACAGTCCAATCCACATGCAAGGGAATGGTATCTAGCCCGAAATCAACTTGAGAGGCTTCCACTCATCATTGTGGGTATACCTTCAAGCAACCCCCATAATACGTGCAATCTCTACACCGAGATCAACAAAGCAGGGTGAGTAACTCTGTCAATCTCAATGCAACCTCAGGTTTGACCCTCGTGTGAGAAGGGCTTCTGAGGAAAAAATGTTGCAAATGGAATTTGACACTCCCTATCACAAGATACTATTGTGTGTTTTGTGCTTTGGAGAGTGTGTCTCACTTCCTATTCCAAAGCTCAAGCCTAGCTAATGTTGGTGCAAAAGATCCCTATAAAATGTTACTAGTTGAATTTTAAAGTTTTGCAATATTATTAAAGGCTGTTGTTACTCAAGAGGGAGACGGGAATGAAACCAATGTTGTGTAAGATTTTGACCCAACAATGCGTAAATAGAAATGAATGATACAAACTTTCGTTCGATGAATTCTATCTATAGCAGGGAAAAATAAATTTTCTGGAACAATGCAAACTACGATGTACAATTCCCTTTTTAAATGTAATACCAAACAATCATGGACAATGTAATTTCACTATTCGTTCTCTTTCAATATTTTAACGCCAATATTTTATGAATAAATGATTGCTTAAAAGAAGAAGACTTTATTTTTTCTCTTTAGAAACCAAAAAATAGGGATGGAACTAAGAAAAGGTAAGCAACCAATGAAAATAAAATACTCAACAAACACCCAAATCGATCTTTCAATGGAGATAAAAATAAAAAAAAGTTTCTTCAAACGTGAACAAGAAATGTTTTTCTGATCATTAAGCAATCCAGAAGATGCAATCAACTCACAAGTTCAAACCCAAAACAGGAGCTTTGATCGAGCAAGCAATCGGACTCAAATCCAGAGATTATATCCTTGTCGACCAAAACAAAGATCGAAAAAAGATCAAAAGAAGATCAAGTTGAAACAAACAGAAGCGTTCAAGAATTGGTATAAAAAATATTTTTCTAGATGACTGAAACAGAAACTGGGCAATAGTAGAGGTCAAGACCCAATCCAAAAAAGTTTTCAAACGCTGCCATAGGCAGATAGTATAACGCAGTGCGAAAATGAGTGATTTCCACAGTCCAATAGTCATGCAGGTCGCAAAAATCCCGCACTAAAACAAACCACTAGGGTGCGGAAATGGAAGGTTTCCACGGGCTACCAATAGGGTGCAGTGTGGACATGTTTCACAAAATAGAAAATTTTGGAAAAAGACAAAGGGTCTCAGGAAAAATTTAAACCCAGTGAGTCTAATTGGATCTCCCACAGACTTAGAGATTGAAATAGAATGTAAAATATAGGCTATAAGCAAATGGGCAATGAAAAACCACAATCAAGTTGTACTCTCCCTAGTGGAGTCGCCAATTTTGTTAATGGGTAAATCGGTAGATGCGGACATGAACTAATCCCCCTAGATCCACCTACATCTAGAACAAAACAAGACGAAACAATATGCTTTCCCTAGATTATGATCATTGAATTTAATTACCAAAAGAGGAATAGATAACATACCTTATGAATCGCTTCATTATGTCTTTGTTGACCCTTCTTTACTCCAATGCTCTTATGAGATCAGATCTGTAATAACACAAATCAACCAACGTGAAAGCAACAATAGCAAAATTCAATGATAACCTAAACATGTGATCAAGGAGTCATGTAATAAAATATCAATCATTTTATGGGAAAGAGACATGCCACCGTATTATATTAATGAAAGGTAGAAGATACAACCGAATTGCCTTGATGTCGCAAGGTCCCTTTCAGTGGCCCTTTGTTCTGACACACACATACATTTTCTCCGACCTTTTGCATGAAGACTTCTCTCAAAAACTTGATGGATGAATGGAGACCTCAAGCATCACCTAAAATAAGATTCTTCACAGTCTTCAACCTATTCTTTCTTCAGTCTCTATGCCTCTTTATCCTTGTACCTCTAACCTTTTCCATGAGAAGTCTATCATTATATAGGAGAAGCTAAAGTGGTTAAAGAGATGAGGATGATCTCATCAAATCAGAGAAGTCAATAGAATCGTAACCACATGGACGCCACTTCATATTTCTATAAGATTCGACTTCTAGAAGCTGCTAGAACTTCTTTCCTCTTTTAGTTTTAAAGTGCCACAGCGACCTGTCTATATATTAGCTTGCAGAATCCTGCGGACTGGCTATAGTATAGCATGCGAAAATTAGGGATTTCCGCACTGTGTAAAGGGAGCTGTCTGCGGCGGCCTTCCAAAAAAACATCTTGCAAGGGTGGAAAGAGGTTGCTTTTCTTAGGCAATAGATTATATTGGGAACCTGAACACATGTTTATGTAACCATCATTAGGGTGACCAAAATAATGTGTAACAACAAGGTGATATTTACACAACTTTCAATGGAACTTAATTTGATTTTTGTCCTTCTTGCTTTCAACATTGTTATATGTACCATTATTCATTGTTGCTACTACCTATCCTTGATTATTATTAGCATATTTTCATCAACTTTTATTTTTACCCTTGGGTTTTTGACTACCTTTCTGGCTCATGGAATAAACCATATTGACATATAAGGTTTGAACAAGAGTTAAGGTAGGCTGAGCATAAAATGTAGAAAAATGGGAATTTTCCCTATTTGACTCACAAAATGGTTCACTGCTACATTTCCAACAAATCCTACAACACCATTAGCATGGGGACATGTTGTCAAATTCTTAGTATATAATATGTTATCACTCTGTAATTTCTCAGGCCGAGGAAGAAGTTGATAGAGGTAACCACAAAACCACTTTGGAGTCTGGAATATAGCCCTCCTAGACTCAAAGAGGGATCTCTCTATAAGATTTAGCTTTGTTTGTTGGAAATTTTAGGCTAGTTATGATAGTACAATGTTTGGTTTTTTGAATTATTTGGTTGGAACTACAAGGGAAGGCCATTGGGAAAATGGAGTCACAGATTTGGATTGATCAAATACAAGGTTTTAACAGGCTAGTATTGCAGGGAAGGGTAGGAAAATTCATTAGATCCTCAAAGATTTAATGTATGGAGGGGATGGAAAAGGTCTAGAAATCCAATTAAAAACAGAGCAATGAAGAATTATGATTTCAATCTTCAGTGGAAAACGCAATTTTTTTCCAAGCCAGAGATAGAGTGTACATTTAAACAAATCCCGTTTCTTTATCTTCTCAGAATAATTCACAAATGTAGAAAGCAGTAGAGATAACTGAAAGTAACAAATTTACAGGGAAAGGTACTTCACCAATGAAAATTGACACAAGAATCCTATAATGCTGTAATGTATTACTGACATTTGATCAAAGGAGGCTCTATGAGCTGCTCTACAATATTGATCCTATCCTACGAACAGGTCCCAACCCCTAATACTTCGAAAATGGGAAGTATTTATAAGTTTTTTACAAAGTATCCTGTCATAAATGAGCAAGATTTATTTTAAGAAAATCTAAACTAATTGTTACAAAGATAGAAAATAAAAAGAATTTCTGCCACAGAATCTGGACAGGTTACAGTAAATCTCGAGTTGCTGAGGCTGTTTTGGGCATTAGCTAGTACATATGTCACCTCTGTATAATGATTGCCTACAAAACTATCAGGCATTTAAATCTAGAATTTGTTATTGCATGCCGGTCTTTTGCTGCAAATATCTCCACGCGATTTGCTTACTGCCCTTAAAATTTGACATCTATCTTTTCGAGTAATTTTGCCGGGGGAAAAACTTATAGTTGATGGTGGTGGTAGTTTGACACCTTAGCTTGATGCAGGCTCATTATGGGTTAGTTGTCGGTCAAACAGTCATGGAGGAAAATGTGATTGGTTATGAATATGATAATTTGGGGGAAAGTTTCTAATAAGGAGATGGGATGAGTAGATGCGGGAGTGTAAGTGATAGGGATAGGTGGAGAGGTGGACGATATCGGGAATGAGGGGACAAGTGGCATGTGGTGAGAGGGAAAGTATAAGCAGAAGGTGATGGTAGCGAGAGTAGTCAGAGATGTGATGTGACATGTGAGAGGGTGAGCGATAGAGTGAGTGGAGGACATGCGGTGTAAGTGGGGAGTGTAAGTGGTATTGGAGCATGGGGTGAGTGGAAGACAGGTGTTGAGTAGGGAAAAGAGGAGTTCTAGTGGGGAAATGGCGGTATCAGGTGGTGGTTTAGGCATATTTCGGAGGGTGGGGAGGGTAGGCGATAAATAATATTAGG
>ML789383.1:190581-241228 GCA_009831015.1 Picea engelmannii | reverse complement strand
GTTAGACGAGGCAAATTGGGTAGATTAAGGGTTGACAAAAATGGCAAGGAGAGCATAAACAATGAGCTAGGGTGACTTAATCCCATACTCAACATCTCACTATGCATGAAACTTCCTTTGATATTACTGCCCCTTTAGATGTTTTGACCATTGGTAACATGTTCTATACTAATCTGAAAACATAAACTAGGAGTAAATCCCCCACTACACAAAATTCCAAAACTACGAAAAAACTGTGCTCCCAACAAGAATTTTTAAACCAAGAATATTTCCATCCATAATAAAGGTTCCAAAATTGGGAACATTTCCACTCTTGATATGAAATTTGATGGATGGCATACTTGCACCAACAAATGACATTCTTGAAAAGTCCTTTCTTCTACTTAGAGGAACATTGATAGAGGGATTCACTCCACCAACTCTTAGTCCTATAGGGACATTAATACCCCTAATATAAATGCTAGGGTTGGTGGGGTTTCCACCCCCTAAATGCGAAGATCTGAAAACATTTGACATCCATAAGATGGAATGTGGAAGATTGCAAACAAAATGTAGAAATATCATGCCCAGGAGGGAACCCTCCCACTTAAATAAGAAGAGGATCCATTTGATCAATAAATGAAGGGTTAAAATTTGTTTGAGGAGAGTTATTGATGCCCTTTACCACCTATGGGTTAAGAAATCCTTAATAAGGAGGAGTAATATCTTCATCATTGCTTAGGGGGATCTCACCAACAAGTCCTTGCAAACAATTGTTCTCACCTTTATCTCCAAATGAAGGGTTCACTTGATCTTGATCCCATATGATGGATATATTTAAATTACCTCACACTTCTTCTTCTAATTCACTCCGTGACCAATTGAGAAATTCAAGTCTATGCTTTGCTGGAGTTGTCCCTGTGAACTAGGGATGAAGACATTGGTTCTTCCTACAATGACATGGTGACTAATAAACCACTTTGAAATGCTAGAAATATGAAACAAACCACAGATCCCAAAATAAAAAAACATGTGGCCTTCTAAGAAAAACACCAATCAACACACTACTCCTAAAAGACTTATAAAAGACAACAACAATCAAACACACTCCTTCAAAAGCCAACCTAAGGTGATTAAATCTTCAGTTCAACCAATAAGGAGCTAAAAAACACCTTCCAAAGGTTATCCTGGGACGATGAGGGCCCAAGTCCATCTAGAAAAGGTACGTGAAGCAATTATAACGATCCCACAAAGTAACCGCCCAAGGTGCAATCCCCTTTAAAAAGAAGGGAACGTCTAGGGAGGGCTCCAACAAAGATTCTCTATATGCCTCAGGTACCACAATTAATTCCCACTTGCAGTGACCTATTTGAAACATAAAATAAGCTACCAAGGTTTCCTATTTATGATTGAAAAGTGGGTAGAATATTCATGGGCCATGCTTTCTCATTGGGCAGGGACATACATGACTTTGTCCAATGATCAAAACTTTAGCAAGAATGTGTCACTTCGAGTAACATGCCAACTTATCTAAAGTATCCTATTATGTGTCTACCCATTTCCTAAGTGCATGGGGAGATATCGACACTTTAACATCTTTGATATAGTGCTTAACCCCTATATTAGAGGTGCTTTAAGGGTGAGTATCACTAGCTACTACATGAATTTCACTCTTTAGTCACCTTCTAGTTTTTTTTTGGCCTTGGACAATTTACTCTCCAACCCTACTACCAAGGCTCTATACCTAAATTACTATATTGGTTTTCTATTCAACGTTTATTTTAGAGGCATTAGTTTTAATATGATGCAGCGTGAATGACTAATGATGTTTTGACATAGAGCACTAAAATGGATAAAATAAAAAAATGTGAAATGAAAACTTGCTTTTGAAAATGCAACTCACTTGCATAATGCTTTAACATGAAGCAACATGACTTTCTTTATTGTTTTGAAATCAAGATGCAAAATGACCTTTTGTACTCCATTTAGATTTATGAAATGCTTCTACATTGTTAAAAGAAATGCAGTCTACTAAAAACAATAAACTTGAAATGTAGATCTAGTATCAAACTCTAAACTACTTAAAAAGATAATTCTTTTATTTTTATTTTTTGAGAACAAAATGCAGATTGTCTTTATCTACAAAATTGTAATGGTAAAACAACTAAAACTATGATCTAACAAGCTTCTAGATGTAGAGAAAAAATTCTAAATTCTAGAGCAAAAATCCAAAAAATCATATTTGAAAGTTAGAGACTTGTAAAATTTTCACAAGCTATAGATGTTCTCATAGGGGCCAAATTGGAAACTTGAGTTTTTCTCACACTTGCTAAAGAGAAATTTGTGAGCCGAAGAATGTGTTCACGGGTTGGTAAAGATAAACCTACGAGTAGCTTGCAACTGTCACAATAACAACTAATGAGTGACAACTAGAAAGAAAACAAAAAACAAGATCGAGAATTATAATTTCTTTTTGTGTATAAAATTGACTAGAAGCACACTAAAATATCTTAGAAATAAATCAAATGGGTCAACTAAAAGATCTAGGAAAAACAACCCAAAAGAGGAAGAATTAAAATAATTCTTCCCTACTGGAGTCGCCATTTCTATTTGAGAGAGTGTTGTTAGGGAAAATAATTCAATTCCCTAGTAAGGGGGCTAGAACCTCACCAAAGGAGCAAAGATAGATTCTTAAATCCTCTTTCCTAGTTAATACTTATAAATGAAACGATGAGAAGGGGAAGGGGAATGTATGGCAATTATAGTCCTAATTCTCAATTCTAGTAATGGGAAAGTCCAACCAACCAACGCAAGGCTCCTCTCAGTACTTGCACACAACCAAAAAAGAACATTTATCTTTCTTCATCAAGCATCTCAAATCAACACACCCATTCAAAAGCGTTAACTAAACAAACAACAAGGTTGTTAATTCCACATTAATTCTAGAACATAAATCTAAGACTAATCACAATAATTTGCAATAGGAATTCTTTTATTTTTTTTTGGGGGGGGAGAAGAGAGATCTGTATATATTATTCAAGTAGTCTATAGCATAAGTAAATATAATCGATTCTACTGTAGTATCTTCATCGCATGATCCTAGGTTCCCCCAACCTTGGTCACCTTTCAAACTCAATCTCAACACAAGGACACATATATTGTAACAAGAGGGCAACCAATGAGTGGCTCAACAAACTAAGAGAGAGTCGGTCAAACATGAAGAAAAACAAGGGTTTTTCTCAAGATGAGGAATAGGGCCAAGCTATTTCCTAATCAAGCTAATAGCCTTTGAACTAATTTTCCAAGCATTGACACTGGGTGTAATTTTCTCCTACCATGAACCCTTTTTTTATTTGCTTAAGAGTTGGTCCAAGTAGTTAGAGGTTGAGATATGGGTTGTATAGGTGTACATCTTCTGTTTGTTCTGCTTGAAGCTTGTACTTTTCATACAATTTATATTTTTGTAGGCCATTTTGAGGGTGCTCGCATGTTGCTAACTAGAAATTAGTGAGTTTCTCATGGTTTGTTTCAAGGAAAGGCACAGACACAAGGAAGTATACTCCTAATTCATTGTTAGGAAGATTCCAAACTAATGACATAGGAAACAATGATGGCCCAATTATGCTCAAGAGATCGAGGATGAACAAAATCATGTATAACACTTCCTTTAAAAAATTATCTATATTTTCCTTCTATTGTAGTATCTTCAAGGTTCAAAGATATACTAGTTGGGATCCTCATTATGTTATTCACTACATTATATGATGCATATAATTATATCTAAGTGAAAAAATAAAGGTCTTTTATAAATTATTGTGGGATGCCAATTGTTATGGATTTTGTAAGGATGAGAAGTAGCGGGCTCTGTTTTGTTACAAGCCATTACATCTACCTTTGATTGAGATGGAATATCTTGAGAAAACTCAACCCCCCCCTCCCACCTTGACTTATTAAAATGAGCTTGAGTATATATAACATTCTTAGATTAAATTTTAGTTTCATCTAGCATGCCATCGATAAAATGAGAATTGTCCTTGATATTTTCAACTACGACAACACCCCAACTGACAACATTGAAGTTTTCAGTTCGAGAACATTCCTCTTGAACCATCTCCAAATATAGTTGATACCATACAATCACTTGAATTATTATTAGGAAGAAAACAAATCATCAAAAAATGCAATAGTAGGTGGGCTTAAAGGGTTAGGATGATCAAGGTGATTATGATTATGATCATGGTTATTATTATTCCTAGTTCAAGATCCATTAGCTCCATAAGCATGGTGTGGGATGGAATACCATATATTATAATTAACATGCCTCTTTAGACAGATCCTCTCATTATTCAAGTTCTATATAACCTTAACAATGTAATTCAAAATAATTGCAAAGTAAAGTGGGTATGTTATTAACATTAGGGGGGTGGCCTTGAAGTATACCTCTTCCTACTCCTTTATCTTCTAATGGTTGGGAATATGAAGGATTATATTTGATTAAACTCTTAGACACATGTCTCTAAATATATCCCATCAGAATATAAAGGTTAATGTGAATCTCATGGAAATAACTTTCAATCGATCCTTCCAGTCCTATAAGATCTTATAAATTATTGACATATTCTCTCTTTCATCTACATTTCATATTTATAAGGAGAGGATTCTTGTAACAAAAAAATTAGCATTCAAAATGACATTATAATATTCAAGATCCACCCAACATTCTAGGCAATATACCATGATCATTTTCATAGAGAAACAAACAAAGATGAAGCATACTTGTAGGAATTGTGATCCTTTGAAGGCTAACGATGGAAGAATGAATGAATTTGTGTCCATATGTAGAAATTATAGATATAATGAAGGACACACCAGAAAGAAAGGGAAAGTGGAAAAATATAAACTAGCCTAAGTATTTCTTCCCCGAGCAAAGATGCTTTTCCCAATGGAAAGAGGAAGGTCTATGGTTGTTGAATGGAAAATCAAAGGCATACATAGGAATTTGAGCAAAGGAATAACATTAGTCATTGAATAAAGGAGGACGGTTGTAAATTAAAGAAACATTGTGCTTAGCAAGAGAGGACACTGCGTGCTCAACATGTGTTCCTCAAGGACTATCCACTCATCACTGAGAAGATGAGATCTAGCTACCACATAGAGGGAGCACTTAACCAACGAGAAAAGGAAATCTAATTGCAAAGCATAGGGAGCACTGAACCACCAATAAAAATAAATCTCATCGACAAGTTCATGTGAAAAAGAGATGACAGATGGATAAATTGTGCACGATGCAAGGGAAGTGGTCTTACAGTTGGTAGGGAATGCATTAGCTATCCAATATCCAGAATATCAAGGATCCATATAGGATTTAACTCATTTTTTGAAGATGACATGAAATTCCTCTCTATTGTCCTAAAATTAACATAATAGAGACATTATGTAGGTAAGTGGAAGGCCCCATATGCACAAAGGATGAGGGGAATAATGGGACCACATAAATTACAAATGACAGAGAATAACATGAAGAATCCCATAAGTGGAAGCTAAGTCACCACCACATCAATATGCCCATGCCATGATGCATTCGACCCCTAGTTTATTGCCACCATATATTGTAATTCAAAACCCAGAAAAATGTTTCCACCAAGAATCCACATTAGATTTTACTTTTCATCTCTGATAAGCCAAGGGTGATTAGAACAATATAATGGGATGGCACCATGTCATTAAGGCCACATTAGTGGTATTAAGTAGCCAACATAATTGTGCAAGCATGAAGGTTGAGGGTTCTTAGATTGAATAAAAATTAGACAAAAACAAAATAATTAAGGATTAAAACCAAGTGATCATGATTTAATTTATGATCAAAATACATTTTGAGAAATACAAAGGAATAAAAGCAATGATAGAGGTTGAGAACCTGCTTTGTATTGTCTCTGGGAACACATTAGTGTGGGTAATTAGATGTAAATGAAGGAGGATCATCTTTGAATTTGTCATGACATTCAATTTGTGCCTAAACCATTAGTAAAGGCCCACTGGTCAAATTTAACCTTATCAAAATAATAGAAAGAATATGCATTTAGTAGTAGAAGTGATCATTTCCAACTATGTCAAGAGAGTAAAAACCTGAATGTCTATTTAAGCAAGGAAACATGATTTTCTACATGTTGGATCTTGGGGATTATTTTCCCATGGAAAGACACACTGTACAACAAGATTTTGGGTTGTAAATAGCTATAGTAGCATCTCAACTCTTTTTTTATGATCTAAATTTGATATTTTATGTTATAACCATCAAAATTGTGGAAGCAATTGAATTTGTAATCTATCGTGGATTTGCATTCTATCTCTAGATATACGAGGTTGATATGAGCTATAGAAGTGACCCTTTACAATCTCCTACTGCTCTGTTATGTTCTATTATTTCATATCATTGTTATTGTATATGGTTCTCTAATGAATAGAGTTCATTATATAATGTTTACTTGCCTCTGCTAGTTCTAGTGTGTCTATGTATGAAATATATCCACTTATGACATGATTCATTCATCTAGAATTTAACATGATGTTTTGCATACCTAAATTAATGATATTCGTGGAAAGAGATGTGCCCCATCGGATTTTTTTGTCGTACATTTAAGGTCCCTATATGATAACGAAGGATCCATAAACCCAATGGATAGGCACCAACCTTGTTGGTCCACCCTTCTTTCTTAAATTTATATTCTTATTTGTTTTCCTACTATTCTATGATATTTATAATAATGTTATTGAGATTAAGTAACGTTAGAGATAACAACCAAAGATACCCCACTATAGTTGGAAAAGCACTAACTCTGAAGTGACAGAGGTGAATGTTGGGGTAATTGTGGGAAGTGCCTCTAAAGTTTCCATGGGGTTGCTCCAAACATTGTTAGAACTTATCATATTAAAAGAGTAGGTTTCAGAGACAACAAAATACAATCAATTCCAAGGAAAATTCCAATTCATGATGTAATTAGATTACTGAGTGTGATCCTAATGAAACTTTCACCACTCATTTGGAGACTCCACCAAGGAACACAAACATGTTTTTATTGCACATAATATCCCGTTGTATGTAGTTTGGTGAGAATAGGAAATAGTGTTTAAGGAAAGAAAATCTCACCTTGTGACTCCATTGAGGGTAAAATACCTCTTATTTGTGAAAGAATAAAATTGCTACGCTTGATGCATGGAAGGAAGCTTAGGACATCATATAAGAAGATTTTAAGACTCATTGTAATAAATCCACTTGAAAATCAAGTTACTTGCAAACATGGTGTCATTCTAAGAGATATTGTCTACAAGCATGCCCCCTTGGATTATATATCCATCATGGGGTATCCATATACCTCCCCTCTACAGATAAATAAGGGAATTACCTTTCCAAATTTCATATTTTTGGTGCACCATCTAAGTGATATTGTAGATCCCTTAATGAGTTCAATAAACAATTTGATATTCTCCACGAGGATGTATTAATGAAGATATTTATGATGACCTTGGAGGAAGATGCTTGGTAATGGTATATGTACATGTTGCATTCTGGAGAGCTAGCTTCATTTGTTATTTTCATAATAATATTCAAATATTTTTGGGTGGATGATGACGAAGAGGAAGAATATTGTGAATATTATTTTGATGTTGATATATCCACTATGTATCTAGAAGATTCATCATTGGTGGATGACTTAGACATTGATGTTTCTTATGATGAAGACCTCTCATTTCCAATGTTTCCAATGATAGGGTATGTATTGTTGATGGTCAGTGGGAAGATAATGATTTATTATGTTTATCTCCTATTCTATGAATGCAATTTGAAATCATTTGATGCCATGGACAAAAATAAGGCACGTGAAACCACTATGCTTGATAATAATAAGCCATGAGTTTCTATTGCCTTTTCAGATAGATTACATGGTGTCTATAAAGAAGCATATGGGATCTTTCCCATGTCTTTAATATTTGTTGTGATACAAGATTAGATAATATGAGGAGAGTCGAGACCTAGTATCATATATATAAAATATTAACATGTGTAGGAGTCATACCATCTCTGATTTTGACCATGAAAAGACAATAGAAAATGGTCTTGTCCTAGGCCATCATGACAAAGTCTTAGTAGACCATCAACCTCAATGTTTTAACTGTTTTCGACATTGAGAAAAAATATTGTGAACTTGAAGGAGAGGAAATTGTAGACATTGAGTCATCAAGTACTTTAAGTTGTAAAGGAGGAAGAATTCCATGAAACAATTGATCTTATTGAGATCACCTTTACTGAACCAACAATAATCCTTTTTTTGGTATGCCATGAAGTTGAATCTATGTATGACATTGATAGTGATAACTAAAATAAATTAGATCCATATTTGAAGCATTATCAACTAGTTTATTTAAACATCATTCCTCTTGTCCAAGAAGGGAGAATCCCGATCTCAATTGTCACATCTGTGCTTAGTATGGTAAGTATTGTACCTTATTTTCTCTATTTTGAATTTGGGTTTCGTATAGATTTCCAATACAACAATCTATTCATCAACTCATATTACCTTGATTGGAATGAGAAGAGCATATTACTCCTTCCTCGTGATCTTAATATGCATGCAAGTATAATTAGTAAAAGTGAATCTATAAAACAAAGGTTTCAACATTGGTTGTTGTTCTTTTAAATGAAAACCATAGCATAAAGCACAACCATCAAAGGCTAATAGAGAAGGTAACTATGATGGAAACCGTGCTTATAGAGGAACAACCTATAAAAGGATAACATTGTCTTACTATTAGAGATAAGAAAATGTGTTTTGATTGTACATGTGACATTAATATTTAAGGCCATGAAAATAAATAGCCACGATTGAAGCCAATTTTGTTGCATGATCTCAATACTATGTCTAGACTTGCATGGATGAAAAACTACTTGTCAAATATCATAGAAGAGATATTCACCACTTTTATTGTTGAGTAGCAATTGAAGAATGTTTAATAACCATGAATTCACTTTTTGAGTATGTTGTTGTATCCAATCTTATTCTCATCCATTTCTTTGGTTTAACCAGGTATGTATATCCTATTCAAGCTTATATGGAATTTGTTTGTAGAAGTGCATACCTATAAAAACATCAAGTTTTAGTCTCACTATCCATGGACATAATGATTTAAGTTCAATTTGTTTGTAGATGGAATCGATTATGTCCTTGTTTTGATTAATCAAATGTAAGGGGAAAATTCATGCAATTTATTGGAAGACATTGGTGTCTGCATTGGAAATATGATTTTACTCAACTCTTTGTGTATTGCATAGGTTAGGATGGGTTAGGTATATATCTAAATAATTTTAATCATTGAACATTAGTAATTGGTTTCAAGTATATTTTTCTAGTGGGTGACTATGTAAGCCTTTAGCAAACTATTGAGTTTTTTTATCTATGAGAAACAATATTGAGAATATCGATAACTATGGTCACTCAGATGAAGCTAAGAAACAATATATTGGCTTAGAATCTGCATTTCAAGGTTTCTTCTATTTAAGTCATGAAGTATCTAAAAGTCTTGGGTATGGGATTTACGATTTTAGGAGGTCAACACAATTAACTATATATAGTATTATCTATGAAGAGATGAGGACAAGGAATGGAAAATTATTTCCCAAACACATTAGAGAGTGCATACAAATCATAATCATAAGGTAGATGGCATTGAGAAAGACAAGTTGCTAGCGACCTAAATAAAGGCATCATCATTTTCACGGGGAATAAGAAGATGTGGATTTGGTTTTTGTTGTTGGATATTTGTTTCGCCTTAGAAGGAAATTTGTGGTTGGTTCACTAATCTACAAATTTCTTGAGTTCCCACCACCCTACCAGGTCAGTGCTGTTGATTATATGGATTGTATAGAGGACAAAATGAAAGGCATGAATACAAATGGAAACACACACACAAATGTTGTAGAGAGCACAATGATACAGTGAAAACCAAATTCTATGAATGAAAGAAATTATAGGAAAAGATTGTAAAATGCAAAGTAATACAAACTAGCTAGAATGGTGGTAGCTAATATATGAAGATAGAGGTGTTGTCTATGCTAATTCATAAGCAAACATTACAAGATGTCAAAATGGTCTTTTAATATAAAGTGCTAAACTCTAAGAAACCAAAACCCTAAAGATCCAAAACCCTAACTCTAGGAGACAAAGCACCAAAAGGATTGCAAGCCCCTGTTATAATATTGAGACATATGAATAAGAATACAACAATATTAAACAAAAGAACCTTGTCTATCCTCCTATCCATATAACAACAACATTTAATAATAATAAGAAAGAGACGAGAAAAAGAGTACACCATATAAGGTATTGTCTTCTTTATTCTCCAGAAATATGCAATCTAGACACTTGAGATCACACACATCACACTCCATATTCACATCATTCCAATGTATATGATCACTATGTGATCCTTCATTTAAATGACACTCATGGGTCTCTCTTACATGTATTATATACCAAGAGGTATGGATGAATTACATCCCAAAATACACGTGGGATAAATGTAATTTCACCTCTTTATATAATGAATGGTAACAAGAGTATATTAATTCATGGGGCATGTGGGATAACTATTTTATGTAAGAGTATACATTATTACCTTCCAAATTAATACATTCCAACAATACCACACATGTCATCATTACATATTCCAACAACCCTGAGTTGGCTAGTTGATACAACAACTTTCTAGAGGCACAATTTTTTTATAGAATATCCGTCTGGGGTGCACAATAGCTTGTTAGAATGATATAATTGAGAAGTACAATTGTTGGAAATCCTAGGAAGGCCATGACCACCCTAGGCCACTGAATGGCCAAAAAACATTGTTTAAGGCCTCAAATTGACCTTGGAAGTTTAGGACTTGAAAAATTGTAGATAAAAAAAATTGCCAAGTTGGAAAACCATGTTGAGTCAATGGAAGAGGTGGGTGGCCAATGATGTCCACTTGGATCAACCCCCTATGGAAGAAGTGGTCCCCACTGCATCAAGCTCTCTCATTATATGGGGAAAGTGTTGTTGAATTTGACTCCTAGTGAGTCACTTGCCTTGGTGAATAAGTTGTACTGCTTTGACAATCCGATAGAGTTATATGTTTTGCTCACGAGTGCCCTTCATCTTGGTGTCCATGATTCAATCCACTATATCTTGCTTAATTCATTCATTATTGAGTTTTGTAGGGGAAAAATTCTAAACCACCTTCAAAGTGTCCAATAGGGGTGGAAAATATGGTCAAAGCAACTCCATAGTAAATACTAGGTGCAAGCCAAGGAAAGGTGGAATACTCAATGCAAAATCATTCTCATCCACAACCTTCATGATGATGTAAGACCCATATCAGAGTGGTATGAGCTTCCTATGGGAACCTATGAGGTGTTGTTTTTTCAAATGAAACCACACCTTATCACCAACCTAAAACTTGTGTGGAACTCAATGTTGGTCATATTGTTGCTTGTACTTGGCATTGGCTTTCTAAAGGATATCATGAAACTATTGTTGGATGTGCTACATCTATTCAACAAATTTGGTTTCTTTATCTGCATCAGTGTGAGTATGGGAGGAATCTGCCTATGAATATGCAAGGGGCATAACTACATCAATGGGGGGAATGGTTAGAACCCTAGGCACACCTAGAAAGAGCTATGGCCAATAGAGACATCGAGGGATCTGTTGTAGATATGTTGAACATATGGAAGGATGCCATCCCATGTATGTGGATTCTTAGAGTTGTACATGCACATGATATGCATAATCATCATATTGCCCAATTCTTCCTATCCATATGTTTTGAGGTGGAAGGCAGTCGATTTGGTTGACTTGGTGTCCATCGAAGACCATAGGATGGACCAAAATGTAGTGAGGAACCTACTACCCCTAGTTGAAATAATGGTATGCGGTAGCCCAAAATGAACCCAAAAACACTCAAATAAGAGCTTAGCAGTGGCTTTAGTTGTGGTACTCTTCTTATACTGTGCCAAAATGGCCATCTTAGAGAACTGATCGACAACCATAATACACAATCGTTACCATGATTCGTGGAAGGAAAACCTAACATTTAATCCATGGAGATTGACTCCCAAGGCTTGTCGAGGGTAGGAAGAGGAGTGCATAACCCTTGCTTCTTAATGGAAGGTTTAACAATGAAACAAGAAGTGCATGATTTGATATACTTGTTGACGTCCTGTCGAAGTTTTGGCTAGTAGAAATACTTTTGCAGTATTGCTATTGTGTTCTCCACACCAAAGTGCCTTGTCACCCGACTGTAATGTGCCTTCTGAATTAACTTTTCACACTCGGTTGAAGGAACACAAAGATGGCCCAGATAACACAAAAGTGCATCCTAGAGGTGAAAGTCTGGAACTTTTTTACCTATACCTAGTGTCTGATATGTGGCAACGAAGTCAGGGTCATCATTGTACAATTGGGGCCACCCAAAGATCCCTTGTCCACAAGAGTTAAGAAATGTGGTTAGCGCCACAACCAAAGGCTAGCTAAGGTAGTCTGCACCACGATTGTTTTTGGCCTTCTTGTACTTAATGTTCAAGTGGAATTGTTGCAAGTACATGGACCACTTATGATGGCAACCATTCTATAACTTTCCTTATGTTTGCATGAAATACAAAAGATTATGATTAGTGTGGATGATCGTTTCCTTTCCCATAATATAATGCTTCCACTGTTGGCATGCCTACATAATGGAGTACATATCCTTGTCATAGGTGGAATACCTATGAACAATATCTGAGAGTGTCTCGGTGTGATAGGCTACTAGATGGTCCATTATGAGTGAGGACTGCATTGATAGCGTAGTCGAAGGAAACTCTCTCAATCTTGAATGGATGTTGTAGTTCTAGGAGATTCATGATTGGTGCTGAGCAGAGGTGGAATTTCATATCCTTGAATGATTTATGTTGTGACTTAGACTAGGAAAACTTGGATTTATCTTCACCCTTGGTCACTTATCTTAAGGGCTAAGCGATATGAGAGAAACCCAACACAAACCTACAATAGAAGTTTGCAAGGCCCAAGAAGATGTGGAGCTCTATTAGATTCATTGGGGTTGGCCAATCACAAATGACTTGGATCTTTGTTAGGTCCACATGCACCCCATATTCATCCATGATGTATCCTAGATACTGAATTCTCTGCATCCCAAATGAGCATTTCTCCAGATTGGCATATAACTTATGTTGTCACAAAGTGCTTAGGATGTATTGAATGTGCTGCAAATGTTCTACCCAAGTTCTACTGAATATGAGGATGTAATCCAAATAAACGACTACAAAAGAGTTTGTGAATGGCCACAAGATGTCATCCATCATCCTCATGAATGTTACTGGAGCATTAGTTAACCCAAAATGCATGACCAACCACTCAAAAAGGCCTTTTTTAGACTTGAAGGTGGTCTTCCATACATCAATTTGTTCAATCGGGGCCTGGTGGTAGCCTGACTTCAGACCAATCTTACTAAATAAATTGGCACCCTTAAGATAATAAAGAAGATCATCAATCTGGGGGATCGAGTATCAGTTCTTAACAATGATTTTGGTTAGGGCTCTGTAATTAATACATAGTCTCCATGTCCTATCCTTCTTCTGCACCAATATAATTGATCCCCCACGAGGTGAGGAGTTTGGTCAAATGCGACCCTTTTGGATGAGCTCATGAATTTGACATTTTATTTTCTCATCCTCCAGAAGAGATCATCTGTATATTAGGAAATTAGGTAAAGGAGCACCATGTATCAAGTCAATTGAATGTTTGACTTGGAAATGTAGAGGCACCTCCATAGTGGAAGCAAATATATCTCTGTATTTTTCTACAATCTTTTCCATCTGCTTCTACTATGTAGAGAGGCCCTGTGCTAAGGTGGTGGTGGTCACAATGACCTTCCAACCAAACCATGAACATGACAATTTTTCTAGTTTGAGAGATTACCTTTCGACACTGCTTTATCAAGATCAAGGAAACTGTAGTGTTGGGACTACCTATGGTACCTTGTAGAGCTAGCCTCCCAAAGTAACAATGACACTACGAGGACTAGATTCATAAAAAACATGATGTATCCACATATAGGGTTGTCCTAAAGAACATCACAAACTTCAAGTGGGGAAACATCACACAATACCTCATTTTTGAAGGGCTCAATGCCATTGGATAGGTGGAATTTTTTGTTGACATGGATGTTTCATCCCTAGCTCAACCAATTGATGGTGTATGGATGGGGGTGTGGTGTTTTTGGAAACACCAATCTCTTGATGACCTCGACTGAGATCATGTTCTTTTAGATACCGCTATCAACAATGAAATGTAGTGGAGTCCCCTTAACCCACATTTGTGAATGGAAGTGGCGTTCCCCCTCATCATGCTCCTCCGAATCTTCTAGTTAGATTTTTGCAGTTGAAATGGTAGCACTAGGTTATTTGTCAATGATCTTCTTTCCCTTATCCTTCTCTAAATCAGAGACAGAGCCACAGTCTGATTGTTTTTCTTTCAACTTAGCCAACAATGATTGTTTCGAGTGACATTCACCAGTGTTGTGCTAGGGGATTTTGTGGAAATCACACCACTTTCCAATGTCTTTCTTCGACTTCCCATTACCCTTCTCTGGCTACTTCTTGCACAGGTTGTATTGAGGTTGTCTCTCCTTTCTCTATCCTTTGTTCTATGAGTCATGGCCACCTTTACCATGCTTTTATTGCATCAAATTTGCAGACCCAAACTCTCACTTATTCCTTTGCTTAATTTTCTACTCGGTTTTGACAACATATCGATAAACAAATTTCGATGAGGAGATACCCAATAAATTAATCTCTATTTGTATTGTACCTATGTAGGCCACTACAGTAGTTCAAAACTAGGTGCCACACAAAGTCCCCGATACTCATGTATTGGTCATCGTAGTTTCCAACAAGGTACAATTTATCCTTGAGGGAATCAACAAAGGCTTCCCAAAGGGATTTTGTCCTAAATGTTGTAGACTCATCTCTGTTATGACTCTCCCAATAACTTTCCCACCAATATTTGGAATGGGGAAGTGAAGGCGATCTTTTCGATGTTAGAAAATTTTTGAATAGAGTAATAACCCTCTAACATATTTAACCATTTATCCAAAGAAGCTATATCTATCTAGCCTTCAAATAAAGGAATATCAAAGTTAAATTGTACCTTGAACTGTGTCACACATATGAAATGGCTGATTGTTGAAGGTGCCTCGGCCGTAGTTGGTAGTTGTTGAAGGATCTGGGAAAAATTGTCCATCATCTCATCCCTTTGTCATGTGAGGGTTTCCTCGAGTAACAACTTGAAAGGATCTCATGCTCCATCATTTGTATTTTCTTCTTCCATAGGAGGCTACTTGGGTCGGTGAGATAAGTCTTCCCCAAGTGAAATTAGCTTGAGACCCAACTCTCTATACCCTGACCTCGTCGGGTACATGCAATGAGAAACAACAAAGAATAGATTGCTCTAATACCTCTGATCTAGATTGTATAGAGAATGAAGTGAAATGAAGGAATATGAATGGAAAAACACAAACAAAAATATTGTAGAGAGCACAATAATGCAGTGAAACCCAAATTATATTAATGAATGAAATAGGAAAAGAGTGTAAAATGCAAAGTAATACAAACTAGCTAGAAAGGTGGTAACTTATCTTTGAGGATAGAGGTGTCGGCTACGCTCATTTGCAAACATACATTACAAGAGGCCGAAATGGTATTTTAATATAAAGTACTAAACCCTAAGAGGCGAAGACCCTAAATATACAAAACCCTAAATATATGAGATGAAGTGCCAAAATGATTGCAGGCCTCGAGGTGGCTAGTTGATACATCAACTTCCTAGGGGTGTAAGGTTTGCATACAATCTCCTTTTGGGGCACAAAGTAGCTCGTTGAAAAGATATAAATGAGAAGTACAATTGTTGATAGGCTTGGGAAGAGCATGGCCACCCTAGGCTCCTAAATGGCCAAAAAATACCATTTAAGGCCTCAAAAGTTTAGAACCTGAAAAATTATAGATAAAAAAAGCTGCCATGATAGAGAATAGTGTCGAGTTAGTAAAAGAGGTGAGTGACCACCGATCTCCACTTGGATCAATTGTCCCCATATTGGGACACTATTAACGCCGAAAATGACATTACAATATTCAAGCTCCAACTAGCATTGTAAGTGAAATTGCAAGGTCATTTTCATAGATAAACAAAGAAAGATGAAGTTGAATTGTATGGATTCATGATCATTTGAAGGCTAATGATGGAGGCATGCATGAATTAATTTCTATATGTAAAAATGAAAAAAAATAAAAAATGAAGGATGCATCATTGGAATGAGGGGAAGTGCAAGACTGGAAAATCACGTGGAAGAGAAAATACATACATAGCACGTTGAACAAAGAAATGACACCGGGTGTTGAGAAAAGGAATAAGACAAGAAGGAAAGAAACTTTGTGCTTGGTAATAGAGGAAACCTCTGCTAAACATGTGTGACTCAAGGATTATCCATTAAATACGAGTTCATGTGAAAAGGGAATGACGGGTGGAAAAATAGTGTACGGTCTGATAAAATGGCGTTAAAATTGGTAGGGATTGCACAATCCATCCAACCTCGATAATATTGGTTGTGCATAACATATTATATTACTTTTTGGAAGAAATAGAGAGATTCTACTCTAACTTTCCAAAAATAAATAGAATGGTGACATTGTGAAAATAAGTGGAAAGCACCACAACCACAAATAATGAAGGGAGTGTTATGCCCATGTTAATTATATAAGTTAAAGAATAATACAAATATTCTAATAATTGAAATTTGAGATGACACCACATCAACATGTCCATGTTATGATGCTTCCAATGCCTAGTCTAATGCCACCCTATATTGTAATTCAAAACATATTCTATTTTGTTTTCTTGGTTTCATATTATTGCTATTGTGCCTTATTATCTAATTAACATAATTCATGATTTATATGTTTACTTGTCTTTGGTAGTTCTATTGTGTTTGTGTATAAAACTCTATCCAATTATATATGGTTTCTTTCATATCTCATTTAATATGCTATTTTTCATACCTAATTTAATGGGACTCATGGAAAATTTTGTTCACGATTACATTTGTGCATCATAAGTTTCAAGCCTTTATATGCTAAAGAAGACTTCGTGAGCCCAATTGATAGGCATCGACCTTGTTGATACATCCTTACTTCTTAAGTTATATTCTTACTTGTTTACTTGTTATTCTATGATATATATCATATTATTTTTTAGATTAAGTGACATGGGAGATATAAATTAGGGATATTTCCCTATAGATGGAAAAGGTCTAGCTATGAAGTGAGATAGATGAATGTTTTAGTGATAGTGGGAATCACCTCTAAAGGTTTCCTCAGGTTGTTCCAAACAATGTTAGGACTTGGTATCTTAAAGGAGCATGTTTGACAGACAATAAATATAACATTATAGGGTAATTAGGGACCATGTTGTCTAACAAGGGAATCTTGTTTCATGGTCTTATATGTGTAATCTAACATTGAAATCCTTTACAATTTAATTATTTTCCATATGATTATTTTTAAATTGGGAAATAAGCATATACAAGTTAATTATTTTGAAGCACCAAGGGTCAGCTCAATTGGTCTTAATGCTAGATGTGCATACTCTCCCCCAAAGTTGGGGAGGCCATATGTTCGAATGTCATGTTCCTTGGGGATACATTTTACCCCACTTACCATCCATGGATCATGGGAAAGTATTTGGTCGGTTTTCCACAAAGATTTCTTCAGAAAACCGTTAATTGTTTTGAAATGTTTATCAAGAAATAATTTTCCAACACATCCCATCTAGTAAATGTATGAAAAGGAATAAATACATTTAAGAGTGGCTCTTGTCATGTTATTCAAGAACACACAAATAATGAAATTAACATGTGTAACATTGTACATATCACAAATACCAAAACATTTTAGGAGATGTGGTCAATATCCTTTGAACCATCCCCAATGGAAGTAGGAAGTTTGAGATGGATGTTGGGGAGTAGAGTTACATTTCATTGCAATCCCAAAAGGATGTATCCAATCCATATATGTATTTGGGGAGGATCCTTGGGCTTAACAATAATATGGACCTAAGGAAGACATAACACATGGGGAATGGCAAGGGACTATAAAGAAGGTGAAGTTACATGTTTTCATACTAGACTTAATGGGGAGGATAGACTTATAGGGTTAATAGAATTGTCGATTGAATTCCCCATCTAATAGAGGTTTTCTTCAGAACTAGAAAATAATTCTTCCTCTATACATGATTAATAACTCCTACATGTCATTCTAGGATGATAAATATTCATCTGATTTTGATATAAATATAACATTCTCCCTAGTATGGTCACCATTTTATTGAAGATTTATTACTAATTGAGGAGAGTAGCAAAATAGGTAAAACCTAAGGGTTCGAATGGGGTATGGAAATTTGTCGTTTGGCCATAAGGATTGTACTTCCAATGAATTACACAATCTTATATGTAGTTCTTTAAAATCACATGACCATCCTCATCACACACAATCACACACACAAACAAAATTGTTAGGATATTTAGACACTCAAGAGTTTGTTAAGATCAACTTGTTCTAATGTGTCTTTAGGTAAAAGTGTGTTTCTTAGTGTGTTACTTTAGTATGCATTTGTAGTTATGTAATCTGACAATCACGATATGTTCTAGACATAGACTAATCCCACAATTCATATTCTCCTTGATCTTAAAGAGAATGGAGGGTCATTTGCTTAGTATTGATTGTGAGAATCTCTCTTGTAAAATATTTTTCTTTTGCATTAATATATTGCCTCACATGGCCACGTTGGTTGGGGTTGTAGACTGTTTTCCTTTTCAAGGGATTTAACCACATAAAAACATTGGTGTTATGATACTTGATATTTGATATTTGATTTGGTTGTATGCGCGGTTACTGAAGGTGTCCATCTTATGTGGGAATACCTTGTTTTTTCAAACATGGTATTAGAGCTCGTTTGAAGTCCCGCTCCAATTGTTGATAGAGATCTTGAACATTTGTTTCCGCACTTCTGGGATAAGCAAACTATTCCATTGCGTCTAGAGCACTGCTTTCATTTGGAAAAAAAAAATGTTTCACTTGAAAACGTTTATGTTTTCCCTAGATACGACCATTTTTGTTAGATCTAGAGGTATAAACTCGAAATACACTGTTTTTAAAATATTTTTACAGAGTTAATATTTCAATTTTTCTATTTTTATTCCTAGTTTGCTAGTTTTTCTGGTCTACGTATGTTCTTTTTCACACGCTCTGTGTAATATCGCTAAATTATAAATAGAGTGGAAAGTATTTTCATTTATGTGTATACGTTTTTCTATGCGCTTTATGTGGGTTCAACAAATCAAAAATAAAGAGAAAACATGCATTTTCTGGGAAGCTAACCGAGATATAACTCCATTATTGTTGAGATTTGGAAATTAGTTTTTTGAAAAATCGGTTTTTTGTGCATAGCCGTGTTGAAGTATTTTTCAAGAAAAAACAAGGGTTTTTGGGGTAAGAACCACTGTTGAATATATCGTTGTTATATCAGATATGTCAGATATGTCACCGACATTTTCCCTTGGTTGAAACTTTCCCCCAAAAATTTCGCGACACTTCCGAAACTTTAAAAGTGTCGTGGCACATTCATTACCTCACGACATTTTCCCAATGTGTCGTGGGTTGATAGAATATGTCGGCCTGCTGAGGTTTTTGTGGATAAAGTGCGCGTGAGTGGGGTTTTAGAGGCCGCGGGTGCCTTCTTTTGCTCATTATTTCATTTGTGAAGTGTGAGAGAGCTAGAGAGGTGTGAGGAAAGCCATTATGCATCTATTCAAGGAGGAGAAAGCCAAGGATCTTGCTTCCATTAGCGCCAACAAAGAGATCAAGATTTCCAGGTATGATAAAAAACGTTTTTCTTTTATTTGTTTGAAGTTTGAACTTGAAGATTTGAAATTTGTTTTTTAAATTTTTAGAGTTAGGCTAGGGTTTGCAATGTGCCTCTTCTTGTTGTTTTTGAATGGAAGATTCAATCATTCTAATTCATCTATCTCTTATTATTTAACCTTTGCATTATCGTGTGTTTTTTTTGTGCCATAGGTTTAATATTTTCATCTAAAGAAAATGTCGAAGGCATTGGATCCAATGTGGGTGTATGGTGAACCAGTGCAACTTCCTAATAGAAAATTATTGACATGCAATCTTTGCAGCAAAAGGATTTTTGTAGGAATTAGCCGCTTAAAATACCACCTTGCCAAAATCCCTAGGTTTGATGTGGATCCTTTTCCAAACAGTACCTCAGAAATTATGCATATTGCAAACCAATCACTCATTGATATGGCTAATAAGAGGGATGCGACCAAGGCTCACAAAAAACAACTTTCACATTCCATTACAAATAGATACACTGGAACAAGTGCCTTTGAGGGGGGACTAGTACGACAATCCCACTCCTCAGTCACAGGTCTCTCAACATCTGCAATCCCCTCAACTTCTGTAGCCCCCTCATCAACCTCATCTTACTTTGTGATGAGGTCAACACCTGGGGGGAAACCTTCTATTCGATCATTGATTAAAAGAAAAGAAACGAAGCATGCTAACAAGCTTGTGGCCAAATATTTTCTTTGGAGCGATATACCTTTTAAAACTGCCAATAACCCCTTCTACCATTGCATGTTTGAAGTTGCTACAATTGTTGGCCCGGGGTATAGGGGCCCTTCTATTATCTCTCAAAATGAATCAGTCAATTTGTTCCATTTTGTAGGTGATAGCATGGTCATAAATTAGGGTTCTATATAAATTTTTAGAATTTAGAAGTGTCAAAACATAGGATTTAAGATGTTATCCTAGAAATAAATCGATCCTCAAAAGGTCTTTTCAAAAAATCAAGAAAAATATTTTCAACAACTAACATCTGTTTTGAAGTTGAAGTTAGTTGGTGAAAGCCTCAGGTTTCAACGACTAAAGTGTACTCCTAGCAGCAAGCAAGCCGGTGAAAGTGTTAACATGGGTTTTCCTCCAACGACTCCAGAAACTGAAAAAGGATACGCCAGACACATGTCATACAATCATCATGGCGAGCTAATGGAAGCAAATGAGTGGTGACACCTTTTCATCACTTTCTAGCAGGACATCATGATAGTTTGTGCTCACGTATTTTGTGCGACAAACAGAGGAGGGTTTGAGGAGGTGACAAACTCTTAATCATCATTGCAACCAGAGGATAAAGTACCAGCTATCTGATGACATCAAATCAAATCATCATTCTTTATTTTAAACTCATGGTGTTAAAAAATTCTATTATGGGGTTTCATATTTCAAATGATAACACAGGTTCTTTTTCACCAGGGCCAACCCTTTTTCTTATTAAGAATATTACTGTGTCAACCATGTACAAATTAACTGGTGATTAAGTTGCAGATGGAAAGGAAGCAAGGAGGACTACTTCTGAGGAAAGAATTAGACAATTTATCCTTTTTGCAGTCTTATCCAGAGGTGCAGAAGCGTTTCTTAGACGCAGGTTGTATGACATATGTGGAAAAGTTGCAGGAGGGCTATCACCAGGCGATATCAGAGACTTTTGCAAAGTCATACGATGGAAAGAAAGCTACAGTGGGTTCTCTGGAACTGATAGTTGATGAAGCTGCCATCGCTTCAGCAATTGGCTTTCCCAGAACAAGCCAAAGTTGGTTTGAAACAACAATGACCAAAAATTTGGATTTTAGATCATACCTCAAGACATAATTCCGAAGTATAACCTGGAAGAAAAGTATCCCTATTTCTTACCTTGAAGAGGAATGGCAAGTTCTGTTCAAGGGCATTCAACTATATATAACCTCAGAGGGCAGGTATGACAAGTTGATGTTATATCACTTTAGACTCCTAGATCACTTCACAGGGAAGGTCCTTCTAAATTTGCCTTTCTTTCTTCATAAAAGCCTAACAAAAGTGTGTAATAGGATCAAAGCCGAACCATTCAGCATAAAAAATGCCCTTTGTCATTATGGCTTGATTAAAATGGTCATCTTGGAAGAATTGAGACAGAGAGAAAGAACTTGGCAGCACTTTATCTTCTAGGAAGGTTTTGAGACCCAAACTCAGCCTATAAATGAAAAGAAGAAAGCAGGAAAGAAGCAACAAATCCCTCAGAGTAGCTCAAAGAGAAGGAGAGCTCTTCCAAAGTCACCATAAGAGAAAAAGTCTAGCATGAAGCCCAAGAAAGTTAAAAAGAAACTAGATTTCAAAACAAACCCTGAGCAATCCACAGTAAAGAAGGTTAATGTTCTAAATCTGCCATACACAGATTCAGACACAGAACCAGAAAAAGATGATGAAAGTCCAGCCATCAAAAATACAGAGCACTCCATGGAACCTGCACAAGATTTTGAAGTTTTTACTTCCAAAGATGAAGGTGAAACCTCAAGAAATAAGAAATCAAAGAAATCACAGAAGATTAAGGAGCTGAAAGAGGTAATAGCACAACAGGAGGTTCTAGAAAGGGTGATAAAGGCAAGATATAAAGCTTTATCAGAGAATTTTTCAAAGACCAATGCACCTTTTGAGAAGCTGGCACGTGAAAGTATAAAGGATAAGAAGGAGACGAAAAATATCACAAAGGATTATAATAGCTTGTGGTGGCTAGCTAAGCACCTGAAGAGGAAAATAAAAATGTTGAAGGAAAAAATTACCACACATCCAGGTCTACAGGTGCTGGCACAGGTTGCTGTAAATCTGCAGGGAGATTAATCAAATAAACAATGATTTTTTTATTTTGAACACGAAAGGTTTTCCTTTTTACTAAAACAGAGTTTTCACCAACACAGAAGGCACAATTATAACCAATTAGCTGCTGAAAAGCAGAGCTTTCATCAGCTAATTAGCAAATCGTAAGGCAAAATAGTTGGTGAAACTGCAGAGTAAGAATTTTGAAGACTTGAGCTCAAACATAGCGATTTTTGGGTGATTTAAAGGATAAGATAGTATCAAAAAGATTAATCACCAAATCATGAAATATTCAGTTTCAAAGATTCGTGGAGATTTTGGAGGTGAATGCTTAATTGGTCAACTAAAGCTTTGTTCATAGTTGTTGAAAGTTTTCCAACCACTGAAGACATGTGTCCTTTCCTCCATGACACATTAGAGACATAGCAATGATGAAGACCAGATGTTGAAGACAAACTTTGAAGACAGTTCGATTCATAGGAATTAGTTCTTAGTTATCCTATTGTATTTAGTTTTGTTTTTTGTTTTCTATATTTAGAAATCTAGATCTAGTTTTCCAGGATCTAAGACTTGTTGTAAAGGCTATAAATGCCTATCCTTTTCAGATGCCAGGGTTTGATTTTGGATACAGAAAATACTATATTGCAAACAAACTTTTCCATATGATAATACAAATCTCAGTTTTCTCTCTCTATTGATGTCAGATTCTCATCTTTCCTTCTGTACTCTTATTCAAGTTGTTTTAGATGTAGAATGACTGTCATCTCATTGGTTAGCTCATAACTTGATTAATATTTTCTTATCATTGTTTATTAAACCCTACATTTGTATTTGGTTTATAAGCATTGTTTTCTCACCCACTTAAAAGATATCATATGATTATTGATCCTTGAGAGCACTGGTTCATTTGATTCTCATTTTGACTGTCTGAATACCATACTATAATTGAGTTATCCCATTGATCCACACATACAAAATACAAAAACAAGTTTACTTTAAGTTACCAAGCATCTTTGACCCACAACCTCAAAGAGTTTCTTGGAGTGATAACAAATTGGCGCCGTTGCCAGGGAGAGGAGACTGAAGCTCATCTTTCCTAGGAGATGGCATAGAGCTGATCTTTGATGATAGATAAAGATTAGACATTACATTTGTTGTAATCATCTATATGGTGACTCCACAAGTTCATCCTGGCTCCAAAGAAGATTAGTACCAGGGTGAATCCACAAGAATCACCTGTCACACCAGTGCCCAACCCATAACTAATTCTCATAAGAGGAAGATTATTTCAAGGTCAGACTTCAAAATTAGGTACCCAAAGTAATCCTCTTTCTCATTCTAAGAAATCCATAGCAGAAAACACTGGATCTTCTTCCTCTAAGATTGTGAGTGAAAAAGCGTCTCTAACAACTGGAAAAGAATCAATTATTTCTTATCAAGAGGAAAATGTCGTTACAGAAGAAGCGATAGGCTCAAATTTGGTTGAAGAATCATCTAAAACTTTAGAAAGAAATCACAGCTCATCATCCCTTGAGTCTTTTCACTCACAGTAGGAAGAAGACCATATACATATTCACACTAGCCTCCTTGCTGTAGAGCATATTCTTCAAGAACTGTCTGCTAAAGGTGAGGAAAACTTGGTTGAACAACTTACAAAATTCTATATAGCCTCATACAAAAATTCTTTCCCATCAGAGAGTTCTCCCCTTTTTAAATCAAATCCCCCAGTGCCGAGGAATCGGAGAAAAGTCTATCACCTCTCTCACCAATAATCATCATGGTTGCACCTCCTCCTTTGACCAAGATGCAACAAATCCTAGCTGCTAGGTATGCACCATTAATATTGCCAAATCCAGTATCAACCATGCCCACAGGAGACTATCATAAATATATGCCCAAATTCACAGGTGAAGGCAATGTGACTACTGAAGAACATATAGAGGCCTTTTATAGTTATGCAGAAAACCTTAACATTGAGGAAGAAGATGTCTGGACCCAAGTTTTTGTCCAAAGCTTAGATGACCATGCTAGAAAGTGGTTCAAAGAACTTCCTGTTGGTTCAATAGCTGGCATAGAGCAATTGGATGATATATTTTTGAAGCATTGGGGTGATAGAAGAGATTTTTTGTACTATATTTCTGAATTTGGAAGTCTAAGGAAAGAAAATGGTGAATCAGTCTCTGATTTCACTAAAAGGTTCAATAGGATGTACAGTAAAATACCAGCTAAGATAAATCCCTCAGATACCTCTGCCAAAATAACATATGCAAATTAATTTGATTAAGAATTCTGTCTGTTGTTGAGAGAAAGAAGGTCACCTACACTATCTCTAATGCAAGATTCTGCCCTTGAAGTGGAATCAAATATATTGGCTACTCATAAGTTGAAGGGAAACACTGATAGAAGAAAGCCTAGAGATGAAGCTTCTTCTTCATCCAATACTAATCCAAAACTAGACAAGATGGCTAAAATGTTA
Source organism: Picea engelmannii (assembly GCA_009831015.1). Lineage (NCBI taxonomy): Eukaryota > Viridiplantae > Streptophyta > Pinopsida > Pinales > Pinaceae > Picea > Picea engelmannii. Next base: position 215,936 of record ML789383.1, on the reverse strand, counting down.
GAGTCTTTAACTTCTGAGATATCTAAACTTAAAATTGAAAACAAACAACCTGTCAAGGGAAGGGGTACTTATGATTATACAAACAAAAATTCCAATCAGAATCCAAACAACTTCAGAAGAAATAATCAACAAGTGCTGATTTTGCAGAGAGAGAGAAATCCTACTGAGGATCAGAAGATAAAGGCTCCTCTTCAAAATGTTGTGATGGAAGAATATGATGAAGATGAATGTCTAGAAGATAAAGAAGACCATATTCTTTGTTTCAAAGTAGAGCTGGAAAAATCATTTTTGACTCAAAATGATTATGAGGAGGCCCTTACAAATGGACAAATTAATGAACTTTCTGATGACACTGGTGTATTTCAGGCAGATGAGAAAAATATATACAATCTTAGATCTAAGGTAGCTGCTGCAAAACAAAGTACTACACCTCCTCCTCAAAAGAAAAACCTTGTACCTACCAAGTAGAAAAATAAAGATCAACAAAACTTAAAGGAACCACATATTACATTAAAAGCACCATCTTATGAGGTAAAAACATCTGACAAGACCTCATTATCTTTTAATCTTGAAGCAGAAATCCAAAAAATTAAAATTCCAATCCCTCTAGTTGAGTTGATGAAAAATGAGTCATTTAAGAAAAACATTTTGAGCACCCTTGATCCTAACTGCACTTCTGACTTTGCTGATATCCTCAACATTCAAGATAATCAGCCTACTATTGTCCTAGGTCCTATGATTGAAGATAGGGATGAGAGCTGTCCACCATCTTACATTTCCTTGAATATTCATGACAAAATCTTGCATAATTGTCTCTTAGATTCAGGTGCATCTCATAATCTGATGCCAAAGGCTGTAATGGAAGAGCTTGGTCTAGAAATCACTAAGACTTATCATGATCTTTTCTATTTTGACTCTAAGAGAGTTAAATTCTTTGGGCTTATTAAATATTTGGTAGTGACTTTGACCTCAACATCAATGAAAACCATGGTGATGGATGTGGTTGAGGCAGACATCCCTCCCAAATTTGGATGTGTCTTGTCTAGATATTTCATGAAAAGACTTGGTGGAACTCTGCAAATGGATCTATCATACGCCACCATTCTTGATATGTAAATAGGGGGCTGACTTGTTATTCTATGCAAGTACCCTCTATTCCATTAAAATAAACTTTTCAGGACCTTGCTCAATGTCTTAGTTATGCAAGAAGTTTTATGTGTCAATTTCATGCTTCTTTTAAATGTTTGTGTGTGAGGTCTTTAAAAGGTTAAATATGTGTTTTAAGCAAATACACAATAAACACAACTTGCAACAAATAAACCAGCAAACTCACAACAATAACAAGATGATAAAGGAGTTCACCCCCAACTGGGCTACATCTCCTTGAGCCTCCATCAATGGACTAGGCTCTCTGGGATTAGTTTGTCAAATATTCTTTTACAAGTTGTTGCTCAACTCCAATGGATTTACTGTCTATACCATTGGGTTCAGAATACATAAAAACCCCAAAAATGACTAACATAACTTTGAAAACGGATCATGGCTCATTCGGGCATGACCTCTTCTACATGTGGCCTTGAGCTTCCCTGAGCTTCCTTGTGGAAAAAACACTTGTAAAAGTCCTCAAATACCTCTGAAACCTATCCCAATGTGTTCAGAGCATAACAATTAGCCAAAAATGATTATTTAGTCACAAAAAATAGACTTGGGCTCATCTGAGCATGGCCTTCATCAATGGGGGCTTCAAGCTCCCTGAAACTTCAATGGTGTAAAACCTGCAAAAGAAGTCTTCAAATGCCTTTGAAAATAGTTCCATTGGATTTAGAACATCCAAAAACCCCTAGCTGGGCTTTTTCGGCACCTCATTTGGCCAAAAAATGAAGAAGTTAGGCCTCCTGCCATTTTCCTCCTTCAAGCTTGCTGTCTCTGGTTCGCCAAAACACACTTCTGTGCGTCCAACCTAGCCTCTGCGCTCATTTTCATGCTAAAACCTAGCACTAGGCACATAACCAAAAAACCACGTGCAACTGTAGAACGGTTAGGGAACCTAGCCCCTAACCGCCAAACCGTTGGGTGCATGGTCCATGTGACCGCGCAAAGAAAAAGGGCTAAACTCCAAGTCAATGGTTAAGCGCCAAGTTTCTAGGCGCATGGGGTTTGAATGCACACGCGTGGTGGTGGTCATATGAAAATCCACATGTGACTGGGGGCTGGGGCTTAGCCCCAACCCGAACTGCGCCCAAACCTTAATACAAATCAAACTTAAATAAATATAAAACCCTTTGTTTAACAATGACCACCGTGTGGGCTAGTGGTAGCCCACACATTGCCAAAGCGTTGAACCTTGGGGGGGAGGTCCGGGGCCACATGGCACCAAACCATTTGACAAAATATGCCACGTGTCCACCAATGATTCGCCCAAACTGCCAATTCAGCATTGACACGTCACCACTTTCCACGTCAGTGGTCATACCTCTACCACGTGTGAGTCGTACACCTGCCAATAAATGATTGCCACATCATCATGTACAGACTGTACGGACTGCATCTTTTTTTTGCATGTTTGGCAAATCGAACAGATCGTGATATCTCACTTATCCGATGTCCATTTGACCCCGTTCGAAGTGCGTTGGATTCGTAACGACGAGGGATACACACCTATTCGTTTTGAGGTGATTATGAAAACTTTCATTTTTGGGCTAAATTTTGACCCCTGGTCCAGATTCTGATCAATTCTGGTGTTCGGTGGAGAAAACATAAGGTTGTACAGAGAATCTCATCTTGCATACATAATCAGTGATGATCAGAATCCAGTCAATCACCCAATTTATTTAGTGGACACAGGTATGGGTTCATGTTTACTTCAAATCGATGACACTCTTTCATAATCATTATTTCTTAAGCAACCCATTACACAACCAACCAAAATAGGTGAGAATGATTTGTGGACGATGTTCTTTGATGGGGCATGTACAAGAGAATCAACTGGAGCAGGCATAGTCATTATTTCCCCATTGAAGGAAACCATTCATTTGTCTTTTAAGCTTGATTTTAAAGCAACTAACAACATTGCAGTGTATGAGGCACTGCTCCTAGGATTAAATGCAGCCAAAGAGATGAAGATTCAAAGACTATAGGTATTTGGAGATGCAGACCTAATAATTCAACGAGTAAACAAATCCTTCTAGGCCAAACATGTTAGGATGAAAGCCTATAGAGATGAAGTTTTGACAATGATCCATGCTTTTACAGATTTCAAGATTACTCATGTTCCTAGAGCCATGAATGAACTGGATGATTCATTGTCTATTTCAGCCTGCTCTTTCATACCTCCATTACCTCCTAAATTAAACTATGAGGTCCAAGTAAATTATAGTCCATCACTCCCTGATAATGTAAAGTTTTGGAAGGTTTTTGAAGATGATGATGAAATCACCAGATTCCTTGCAGTAATGGATGAGTTTGCAGATTGATTTGGAGAATGAACATGATGAAAAAGCTGAGAAGTAAAATTGGAGCACATGAAATTGTTCAATTGTCCACTAACATAATTCCTAAAGGATTGGTCCCTTTAGAAAGGCTTTTTGATAATAATGATGTGGCTGTCAAATTGGAAAAGAAGGAAGTGGACTCAGATGTTTTTCAGTTTAATGTAGTCAGTGAACAAGATCCTAAATATGCCAACTTAGTTTCTCTTCTGTCTAAAGAACAAAAGGCTGATTATGGTGAGTTGTTAAAAGAATTTGCTGATATCTTTTCTTGGAAATATAGTGACTTGAAAACATTCAACACTGAGATAATTCAACACAAGATTCCTTTAAATAAAGATACTAAACCATTTAGGCAAAAGCTTAGATCTTTCAGTCCTATGTTGCTGCCTACCATGGAAAAAGAGATCAAGAAATTATTGGATGCTAAAATTATTATACCTCTCAGATACTCAGATTGGATTACTAACCTTGTACTTGTCAGAAAAAAAAATGGAGAGATCAGACTCTGTGTGGATTTCATAAATTTAAACAAGTGTTCTAGGAAAGACAACTACTCGCTGCCCAAGATGGAACACATTTTACAAAAGGTATCAGGGTCAAGTGTGATGTCCTTTATTGATGGATTCTCCGGATATAATCAGATTGCTGTCCATCCAGATGACAGAAGAAAAGACTTCCTTTACCACTCCATGGGGCACTTTCATGTATGAAAAGATGCCTTTCAGACTAATGAATGTTGAAGATAGTTTCTAGAGAGCAATGGACATTGCATTCATTAGAGAGAAAGACAAATTTGTTTTGATATATCTTGATGACATAGTTGTTTTTTCAAGCAGCCATGAAGATCATTTGCAACATTTGAGGAAGGCATTCCTAAAATGCAAGAGGTATGGCATTTCTCTTAATCCTAAGAAATCTAAGTTTGCACTTAAAGAAAGGAAATTGCTTGGACATATTGTTTCAGCTGATGGGGTAAGGATTGATCGAAAAAGAGTAGAAGCCATTAAAAAATTGTCTCTTCCTAGATCAAAAAAGGATATTCAATCTTTCCTTGGAACTATAAACTTTATCAGGAGGTTTATAGCAAACTTTGCAGAACTTACAAAGCACATTACTTGTATGTTAAGAAAGAATTCTGAAGCAAGATGGACTGAAGAAGCTAAACACTCTTTCAATGCTATCAAAGAAGCCATTACAACAACCCCTGTTTTAATCAGTCCTAACTTTGACAAGGAGTTTTATATCTTTTCATTTGCTTCAAAAGATACAATTTCAGCTGTACTATTGCAGAGAAATGTTGATGATCAGGAGCAACCAGTTGCCTTCTTCAGTAAAGTCTTGAGAGATGCTGAAGTAAAGTATGAACCATTGGAAAAACAAGCATATGCACTCATCAAGTCATTAAAAGCCTTCAGTATTTACATTCTTCAAGCCAAGGTAATAGCTTACGTACCTTCAAGCTCGGTTAAAGATGTACTTATACAACTTGACATAGATAGAAAAAGGAGTAAGTGGATAGCAAAGTTAATTGAATTTGATGTCGATATCAAGCCAACAAAACTTGTGAAAGGTCAAGGCCTTGCCAAGGTCCTTGCAGAAGAAAATTTTAAGTTGCTTGAGATAAATTTTGTGGGTATAAATATAGAATACATTCAGGTTTTAGAAGACAGAGGTGGTGATAATTTACAGGTTTCTCCTCACCTAGATGACTGTGAATGGTACAGTCACATCATTTATTTTCTGTAGAATTTATTAGTTCCTTCAAATTTGACAAAAACACAAGGGAGAGATTTAAAGATCAAAGCCATAAATTTCTGCATTAATGACAACTTATTGTTTTGGAAAAATCCAATAGGGATTGTTGGCACAGGGGAAAACCCAGGGTTCAATGCTCAGGAGCACACCAACAAAACCCTAACTACCGGCCCTTTCAACAACACCCGCGAAGCAGATGAAGTCTCACCCGAGGTAGAGGCAAGGGTGGTTGCAGGACTCAGGTGTCTGCAACCTTAGCTGGGACACAGATCTGTGATTATCTTGCTTACAACGCACTTAGCATCAGTTATTTCCTAACATACATTCATTAATACACTTCGCATAAAGCACAGAGCACTACAATAATTACTTAGATCTAGCACTTAGCAATGATAAATAGGTTATACTCAATAGATTAAGAACTTAGCATCTTATGTATCATATCTAGCATGCATTCATATCTCATAAGCATAAAGCATCAATAGATATATCTAAACATATCAGAGAACTTAGCAAGAGAGAGACAAACACATCAACATAATACACAGAGTTACCATGGTTCACCCCAACCCTGGGGATACGTCCACAAAGTCTTCTTTATATTATCTTGGTCAAGCAGTTACAACATGGAGCTTCAATGACCCTTACTTCACACAGGACAGAGGATTTGTGCAGCTCGCTAGATCCCTCTTGCTTGCACTCAACACAAAGCCTTCTACAGTATCTCGTAGAGACTTGCACTCAGCTCCGCAAGTCTTACACAAAATGCACAGAGCCTTACGATACTTGATCACACAGATCCCTCTACTAGCACTAAGCCTTCAAGATCCTACCTCACATAGGACAAGATATCTGTGCAGCTCGCTAGATCCTCTTTCCCCAGGTAGATCCAAGCACTAAGCCTTCTCACACTCTGTGCACTCAACACTTATTACGGCATGCATAGAGCTCTTACAGTCACACATAATTCTGATCACATAGATCCAACTTATGCACTAAGCCATCGACTAGACATGGACCCTTTTTTTACATGGCCTAAAACTCTATTTATACATAGAAAAAGGCCTAAACAAGGGCCGACATCCCTTTCCTGTTACAATATTCCTAAAAAACCCCAAAAGGTTCCACAAAAGGTGGCGATATCCTGTGATCTCCGCTTCACTATGCGCTCCGTCTTCGACAGGAAGCCGAAGTACCAAACGATCAACTATGACCAAGTATTCCTCAAAACTTGGTCGAGGTCCAACAATCCCCCAACACTCACCTGTGACTCGTCCCGAGTCACTCTTCTCTGGGTAACTCTGCCTCAAAGGCCTCAAGCTTCTTCGATCCCAATTTGCTTCGCAAGAAGTTGCTCCTTCTCCTTTTGGATCTTTGCGCGTTCTTTATCAAACTTCTCTTGGATGACCTCCTTCTCTTGCTGTGTAGCTTGGCGCTGCTCTATGATTTTCTCGTGTGCATGCTTTAGGGCCTGGGTGGCCTGCGCTGTTACTTCTTCTGCTTTCCGAAGGCATACTTCGACTAGGTCGGTAATCCTGCGAAGTTGAATTGACTTGTCTCCTGCTTCAGGTGTTCCTTCTGGAATAGGCATAATGGAGACTGTGCAGTTAGACTGGAGGGCACAATGTACTCCTTGGAGCTCGACTTCGATTTTGTTGTACATCGTCTGTTTCTTGGCCTCCTGCTTTTCTGTAATTTCTTCTATGGCTTCATTCAAAGTTGCAAGGAGAAAGCTGAAGTCATCGGGGTTGAGCGTGGTCTTCATTTTGGTCACGGTCGCTTTTGATTTCTTCTTAGAGGAAGACTTCGAAGGTGACCCTTTTCTCTTCTTTAGAACTTCGACTTCGTCTTTTGGTTGTTGCTTGACTTCCTCTAAGTCTTCGTTGTTACCTTCTTGATCGGGTGTGAAGGAAGTTGTCTTCGCAGAGTATCTATCTACATCCTGAACCTCTTCAGGCTTCTTTGTTTCCTTTGTCTTTGTTGTCTTCTTCATCTTACTGGGCCCAGGTGTGTCCTGCGCATCTTCTGGGCTATCAATATCTAAAATGTCTACGAGATCTGCTGGAACAAGGAGGTCCGCTGACCATTCCTTAGTGATTTCTTCTAGGTCTTCTTCAGTCAGCTTATAATAGGACTGGAGCTGTTCCTGATGTTCATTAGCGCATGGAGTTAGGTAGATAAAGTGGCGGTCCACGCTGAACTTTATCAAAGGTCGAAACCTTTGTAAAGTGTTCAGGTTTATGCGAGGTTCACCCCCTATAGTTGCTTTCAGTTGGTTATAGTATCTGTGAAAAATGGCATTTGACTGCCACTGCTTGCTTATGTCCATCGAGTACCACAAGGTACTGAAATTCGCAGCTAATGGTTCGAATGGGGCGAGGTCTGGGAAAGTTGCACCTTCCGGTAGCTCCCATGCAACAAAGGCGATCAATATCAGCAGCCAACTGAAATGGAATTCATGCCCCTGATCCTGGGATTCTCTATAGTCAATCTCTAGCTGATTGACCAAATACTTTGCCCAATTCATCTGGAGTCCTTCTGCGCATTTTCCGGCGAGGTCCACTACAAAGCTTGATACTTGCATAGGTCTATTCTTATGAACCAACTTCCATTCTATCAACTGACATTCAAGGCACACTATGCCACTCTCGATAAAGGTGACCTTGTAACCTCGCGCACCTTTTTCAACATTTCCATACGCCTCTTTAATCTTTTGTGAAAGCGCGTGGTCTGCAGTCTTCCCAGGATAGTACTCATGGGGATCAGGGCCCTGCATGCTAAGCCCGATAATCCTGTTGATCATCGTCGGATCAACCGTTATGCGACGGTTCAACCACAGGTATCCTCCATGGTAACTTGCTAGCAGAAATTTCACACAAGCAGTCACCTCCTGATGTCTGTCGAAGTGCGGTATTTTCATGACGTTGAGCAGAGTAGACTGCGTAAGGTTCATCTTCCATTGCTTAGGGACGATATTCAGATTGCGGCCCTTAGTCTTTGTTAAGTACTTAGATGGTGCGAGCATGTTGCAGGCTTTACGGTCTCCCAGGTTGAAGTCACAACACTTCAACGCTGTAACCTTGTCTTGATCTGCGTGATAGGTGAGAACTCCTTTCGGTAGATATGTCATGATTAGGGTGTAGTCAAAGTCTCGAGGGACACTGTCCCTGTTAATCTCAACACTTAAAGGGGGAATGTAAGAAGGTAGAATGGTTGGCACTATCCTCATGTTGGTTGCGTCGTGTCTATGCTTAGTTCTCTCCTCTACGCCAACTCAGGATGTTCCAGCCTGAGTAGTCGATGGGGAGGCTGCCACTCCTCTCAACGACGAGGCTTGGACTCCGGTGGACATTCCTCTTTCTGACATGACTCTTTCTGTCCTTAAGCTAGCAAGTAATTCTCTCACTGATTCTTCTGCTACGCTAAGCTCGTCGGACATGTAAGCTCGAGATCACTGTCTCGGGTTGTCAATGGACTGTCGATACCGTAATCAAATAGAGAGTAAAGCTTGAGTAATCATTGTTTCACAATGCGGTTGTTCTATCAGCTCAAGTTCTCAATTGGCAAAAGTGTCTTCCGGGCATGGTGCGACAGAATAAGTAAGTAACTCTGCAACAAACTGCTTGCAATGGATATGAAACTTCCATGATCGTTGATCTATCCGTTAAAGTGAGGTCCAACGATCTAATGGTAATCCATAACTTCTTTTCGATCCGTTCAGAGCGGCGGTTGAACAGGTATATCAGTTCCAACGACTATATTGCTTCGTCATGGCAAAGTACTCTATGCCATTGTTCTGATATCTTGGCGAAGCTCCAATTCTGCAACTCTTCTTTCTGTGAAGTGTCCTCTAGAACCTCTTGTAACCTTATAGTATTAGCCCTTTTCTTTCTTAACTTCCTAGCCTTCTTCCCGATGAGTTTCGTCTCAGTAATGCTTTTACCATTCTAATGTTTATCTTCTGTGGTCTTAGTTACTTCGCGCTATGGAAAATCTTTCCTAGGGTTCCTTGATAATACCTATTTTGTATCAACAATAGGTAACTCGATCTTCTGTGGATCCTCAAGTGTTCTCTTAGCTTCCCCATCATAGGTACTAATATTAAATATCTGTGATCTGCTCTTCTATTTTTCAATCAAGTGCGCGATCCTTCTGGTCATAAAGTCTTTTAATTCTTGTTTCTTCTATTCCAAAACTTTTTCTTCTTCTCTTCATTTGGCCTGTTCTCTGTCAATCCAGGGTTTCCCTATGAGCATGGTAAATGGGGCATTGTCTTCAACAAATTTAATGATCTCAAAGTCTTCCTATGTCGAAGTTCCATTGACAGTCATAGGTATCTGGGTGAGTCTTCCACATAGTTTTACTAGGTTTCCTCTGAAGAAACTTGTTCCTCCTAGGGAAGGGGTCATGAAAGGCTTTCCTATAGCTTCCCAAGTTCTTTCTGGCATAATTTTCACTTGTGTTTCTTCATCAAGAGTATAATCAATGTCAAAGTCCCCTATTCTTACTTCGATTTGCTCCTTTGCTTTGAAGATCTCTGATAACCTAACATGTCGGTGGTCATTTAAGGTATCTTTCATCTGTAGTAATATATTTTCTGATTCTTTCTGGGTTTCTACTATAATCTTCGTCTCTTGATCTCCCTTAGGGTTTGCTTGTTCCATATTCAGCTTCTCAAGCCTAGTAATCATTATAGGGCAATCCAATACTTCATGGTCCATAGCCTTACAACAGAGGCAACTAGATCTCCTACCAGGGCATTCCTTAGCAAGATGTCCCAGTCTTCTGCAACTGTAATAGAGGGTTAATCCTCTCTTTCTCTTAAATGATCCCCAACTTCTTCTGAACTGCGCACCAGGGTCATGGTAGCTAGCCTACAAAAAACTTTTTCTAGGACCCTGCATCCACTTGTTAGTCCATACATACTTTCTATGCATAGGTATAACATATCTATCACTATACTTATCGTATCTATTCATATCAAACTTTCTTTCATCTAACAATACCCTAATTTTCAAGCTAGGACACAATCTATCAAAAATACCTAGATCCATGCTCTAGAAACAAAAAATTCACTTATCTTACTTCTACAGAGTACAAAGCTTCTAGATCTAAGACTTTTAACTATTCTTACCTTTATCGGGGAATAAAGTTCATAGATATTACCTTTTTCTTGCAGATATGACCTCTTTCTTCACAGATCTGAGTTCTTTTCTTCAGATCTGACCTCTCTTTCTTCAGATCTGACCTCTTTCTCTTCAGATTTGACCTCTTTCTTGGCATAAAGCTTCACAGGTCAAACATAACATTACACACTAAGGCAACAGATCTACACACATAGCTTATTTCACACAAAGCTTGTTCTTCTTCAGTTCCCAGCAATCACAGTTCCAGTCCCAACAACGAAACCATTTGTTGGCACAAGGGCATACCCAGGGTTCAACACTCAGGAGTGCACCAACAAAACCCTAACTACCGGACCTTTCAGAAACACCTGCGAAGCAGATGAAGTCTCACCCGAGGTAGAGGTAGTTGTGGTTGTAGGACTCAGGTGTCTGCAACCTTAGTTGGGACACAAATACGTGATTATATTGCTTACATCACACTTAGCACCAGTTATTTCCTAACATGCATTCATTAATACACTTCGCAGAAAACATAGAGCACCGTAGTAATTACTCATATCTAGCACTTAGCAATGATAAACATGTTATACTCAATAGATTAACCACTTAGCATCTTATGTATCATATCTAGAATGCTTCATATATCATAATCAAAAAACATCAATAGATCTATCTAAACATATTAGAGCACCTAGCAAGAGAGAGACAAACACATCAACACAATACACAGAGTTATCGTGGGTCACCCCCACCCTGGGGCTATGTCCACAAAGTCTTCTTTATATTATCTTGGTCAAGCAATTAAAGCACGAAGCTTCAATGACCCTTACTTCGCACATGATAGAGGATCTGTGCAGCTCCCTAGATCCCTCTTGCTTGTACTCAGCACAAAGCCTTCTACAGTCTCTCATAGAGACTTGCACTCAGCTCCACAAATCTTACACAAAATGCACAGAGACTTACAATACTTGATCACACAGATCCCGCTACTAGCACTAAGCCTTCAAGATCCTACCTCGCATAGGACAAGAGATCTGCGCAGCTCGCTAGATCCTCTTTCCCCAGGTAGATCCAAGCACTAAGACTTCTCACACTCTGTCCACTCAACACTTATTACGACATGCACAGAGCTCTTACAGTCACACAAACTTCTGATCACATAGATCCAACTTATGCACTAAGCCATTGACTAGACAGGGCCCCTTTTCTTACATGGCCTAGACCTCTATTTATACATATAAAATGGCCTAAATAAGGGCCAACATCCCTATCCCGTTACAATATTCCCAAAAAACCCAAAAAGGATCCACAAAAGGTGGCGAGATCCCGTGATCTCCACTTCGTTATGCACTCCATCTTCGATAGGTAGTCGAAGTACCAAATGGTCAACTATGACCAAGTATTCCTCAAAACTTGGTCAAGGGCCAACAAGGATACTCTTGAGGTGCATAAACCAAGAGGAATCAACTAAAATCATGACTGAATTTCATAATAGTGAGTGTGGAGGACATCATTATTGGAAGACTACCGCTCATAAAATCCTGAGAGCTGGTTACTATTGGCCATCTTTATTTTTAGATGTGTGTAAATTTGTGAAAACATGTGACAAGTGCCAAAGGTTTGCAGGAAAACAACAACTAAAATCTCTTCCCCTCAAACATGTTGTGGTCACGGGTCCTTTTCAACAATGGGGTTTGGACTTCATAGGTGAGATTCATCCACCTTCTAGAAATCAACATAAATGGATCCTTGTGGCTACTAATTGTTTTACCAAATGGATCGAGGCCATTCCTACAAGAAATGCCAATCACACTGTCATCATTAATTTTCTACAAGAAAACATATTCTCCATATTTGGCTTCCCTAAGAGAATAGTCACAGACAATGCTGCTGCGTTTAATGATAAACACTTGGTAAAATTATGTGAAGAGATGTGAATTCAACTAGTACATTCTACTTCTTATTATCCACAGGGAAATGGCTTAGCTGAATCATCAAATAAGAGTTTAGTCAGAATCATAAAGAATGTGCTTGAAAAAAATACCAAGGGTTGGGATTCCAAGTTGAAATTTGCTTTGTGGGCTGGCAGAGTTACAAATAAAAAGTCAATTGGAACATCCCCCTTCCAGTTGGTATATGGCACTGAAGCCATATTTCCTGTTCAACTTGCACTGCCAGTTGCAAAATTTTTACAAGAGGCTGACTCTGAGCCAAATGATCTTACTAGGAGGATCCACAATTTGGTAGAGCTGTAGCAAGATAGAGAGCAACTTCTGGAAAAGATAGAGTTACACCAAAGGAAGATAAAATAAATTTTTGACAGAAAAGTTAAGACAGATATTTTCAAGGCAGGGGATCTGGTTTTGAAATGGGATGCAACAAGATAGGAAAAGGGAAAACATGGCAAGTTTGATGCATGCTGGACAGGTCCATTTGTCATAGCATCAACTCAATAGAATAATACTTTTGTCCTCCAAGATCTTGCAGGTGAAGAAGTATCAGGTGGCCCATTCAATGGGCAGTTTCTGAAACTCTACTTTTCATGAGGCTTTCCTTAAAGCCTGCTTACTTGTACATATTCTTTTCAGTTTTTGTTTTTGTTTTGTTTTGTCAATAACTCCATGCCCAATGGAATACTGAGAAAAATCAGTGTTGAATTTAAGTTGTAAATAAGGCTACTGAGTCAAACTAGGTTCCTGGAAACCTCATAGGGAGGTATCCATCCCAACTGGAGCCAAATGTTATCTCTCAAAATGAATCAATCAATTTGTTCCATTTTGTAGGTGATAGCATGGTCATAAATTAGGGTTCTATATAAATTTTTAGAATTTAGAAGTTTCAAAACATAGGATTTAAGATGATGTCCTAGAAATAAATCGATCCTCAAAAGGTCTTTCCAAAAAATCAAGAAAAAGATTTTCAACAACTAACATCTGTTTTGAAGTTGAAGTTAGTTGGTGAAAGCCTCAGGTTTCAACGGCTAAAGTGCACTCCCAACAACAAGCGAGCCGATGAAAGTGTTAACACGGGTTTTCCTCCAACGACTCCAGAAACCCAAAAAGGATACGCCAGACACACGTCATACAATCATCATGGCGAGCTAATGGAAGAAAATGAACGGTGACACCTTTTCATCACGTTCTAGTAGGACATCATGATAGTTTGTGCTCACATATTTCGTGCGGAAAACAGAGGAGGGTTTGAGGAGGTGACGAACTCTTAATCATCATTACAACCAGAGGATAAAGTACTAGCTATCTGATGACATCAAATCAAATCATCATTCTTTATTTTAAACTCACGCTGTTCGAAAATTCTATTATGGGGTTTCATATTTCAATTGATAACACAAGGTCTTTTTCACCAACGCCAACCCTTTTCCTTATTAAGAAGATTACTGTGTCAACCGTGTACAAATTAACTGGTGATTAAGTTGCAGATGGCAAGGAAGCAAGGAGGACTACTTCTGAGGAAAGAATTAGACAATTTATCCTTTTTGCAGTCTTATCCAGAGGTGCAGAAGCGTTTCTCAGATGTAGGTTGTATGACACATGTGGAAAAGTTGCAGGAGGGCTATCACCAGGCGATATCAGAGACTTTTTTAAAGTCATACGATGTAAAGAAAGATACAATGGGTTCTCTGGAACTGATAGTTGATGAAGCTGCCATCGCTTTAGCAACTGGCTTGCCCAGAACATGCCAAAGTTGGTTTAAAACAACAGTGACCAAAAATTTGGATTTTAGATCATACCTCAAGACATAATTCCGAAGTATAACCTGGAAGAAAAGTATGCTTGTTTCTTGCCTTGAAGAGGAATGACAAGTTATGTTCAAGGGAATTCAGCTATATATAACCTCAGAGGGCAGGTATGACAAGTTGATATTTTATCACTTTAGACTCCTAGATCACTTCACAGGGAAGGTCCTTCTAAATTTGCCTTTCTTTCATCATAAAAGCCTAACAAAAGTGTGTAATAGGATCAGGGCCAAACCATTCAGCATAAAAAATTCCCTTTGTCATTATAACCTGATTAAAATGATAATCTTGGAAGAATTGAGACAGAGAGAAAGAACTTGGGAGCACTTTATCTTCTGGGAAGGTTTTGAGACCCAAACTCAACCTATAAACGAAAAGAAGAAAGCAAGAAAGAAGCAACAAACCCCTCAGAGTAGCTCAAAGAGAAGGAGAGCTCTTCCAAAGTCACCAGAAGAGAAAAATTCTAGCATGAAGCCCAAGAAAATTAAAAAGAAACTAGATTTCGAAAAAAAACCTGAGCAATCCACAGTAGAGAAGGTTAATGTTCTAAATCTTCCATACACATATTTAGACACAGAACCAGAAAAATATGATGAAAGTCCAGCCATCAAAAGTCCAGAGCACTCCATGGAACCTGCACAGGATTTTTAATTTTTTACTTCCAAAGATGAAGGTGAAGCCTCAAGAAATAAGAAATCAAAGAAATCACATAAGATTAAGGAGCTGAAAGAGGTAATAGCACAACAGGAGGTTCTAGAAAGGGTGATAAAGGCAAGACATAAAGATTTATCAGAGAATTTTGTAAAGACCAATGCACCTTTTGAGAAGCTGGCACATGAAAGTATAAAGGATAAGAAGAAGAAGACAAATATCACAAATGATTATAATAGCTTATGGTGGCTAGCTAAGTGTCTAAAGAGGAAAATCAAAAAGTTGAAGGCAAAAATTACCACACATCCAGATCTACAGGTGCTGACATAGGTTGCTGTAAATCTGCAGGGAGATTAATCAAATAAACAATGATTTTTTATTTTGAACACGAAAGGTTTTCCTTTTTACTAAAATAGAGTTTTCACCAGCACAAAAGGCACAATTATAACCAATTAGCTATTGAAAAGCAGAGCTTTCATCAACTAATTAGAAAATACTAAGGCAAAATAGATGGTGAAATCGCAAGGTAAGAATTTTGAAGATTTGATCTCAAACAAAGCGATTTTTGGGTGATTTAAATGATAAGAGAGTATCAAAAAGATTAATCACCAAATCATGAAATATTCAATTTCAAAGATTCGTGGAGATTTTGGAGGTGAATGCTTAATTGGTCAACTAAAGCTTTGTTCATAGCTGTTGAAAGTTTTCCAACCACTGAAGACATGTGTCCTTTCCTCCATGACACATCAAAGACATAGCAATGATGAAGACCAGATGTCGAAGACAAACTTTGAAGACAGTTCAATTCATAGGGATTAGTTCTTAGTTATCCTATTGTATTTAGTTTTGTTTTCTGTTTTCTATATTTAGAAATCTAGATCTAGTTTTCTAGGATCTAAGACTTGTTGTAAAGGCTATAAATGCCTATCTTTTTAAGATTCCAGGGTTCAATTTTGGATATAGAAAATACTATATTGTAAACAAACTTTTCCATATGATAATACAAATCTCAGTTTTCTCTCTCTATTGATGTCAGATTTTCATCTTTCCTTCTGTACTCCTATTCAAGTTGTTTTAGCTGCAGAATGACTGTCATCTCATTGGTTAGCTCATAACTTGATTAATAGTTTCTTATCATTGTTTATTAAACCCTACATTTGTATTTGGTTTATAAGCATTGTTTTCTCACCCACTTAAAAGCTATCATCTGATTATTGATCCTTGAGAGCACTGGTTCATTTGATCCTCATTTTGACTGTCTGAATACCATACTGTAATTGTGTTATCCCATTGATCCACACATACAAAATATAAAAACAAGTTTACTTTAAGTTACTAAGCATCGTTGACCCACAACCTCAAATATTTTCTTGGAGTGATAACACCTTCCTATCAGGATTTGAGAGGGTGTCTCCTTCAAGGGGAAAAGGCCAACTGCACAGAAAGATGAGCTGAATTCAAGGAAACATGGAAGACCACCAGATGCACCGTGATATCGGATGGGTGGACTGATGTGAAGGGCAGATCAATTCTAAACTTCTTGGCTAATTGTTGCAAGGGGACAATGTTTATCAAAAGTGTTGATGCAAGTGCATATACTAAAGATGCACAATTATTATGTGAGTTGTTGTATGGCTTTATCTGAGATATGGGCCCACAATATGTTGTCCAAGTCATCATGGACAATGCTACTAATTATGTTGCTACTGGGAGGATGCTTATGCAAATGTATCCATCCTTGTACTGGAGTCCTTGTGCCGCCCATTGCATTGTTTTGATGCTAGAGGACATGGGAAAAATTCCTTGGATCAAGGAAATCATTGATTCAACTCAGAGTGTGAAATATATATATATATAATCACACATATGTTCTTTCACTCATGAGACAATTCACAGGGAACAGAGAGTTGGTGCATCCCACAATCACACGTTTTGCCACCAACTTCATTTTTCTTCAGTCGCTCCTCAAAAGTATGTTGGACTTACAAAGAATGTTTCTTTCTAATGAGTGGGCTGCTTGTGTCTATAGCACCAAACAAGATGGGCAAGCCACAGACCAACTTGTGGGACATGACTTGATATTATGTAGTGGAGTAGGGGAGGTATGTACCATTAGTGAACCTTTGGCAAAGGTTCTTCAATTGGTTGATGGTGAGAAACCTGCAATGGGCTACTTGTATGAGGCCATGTATAGGGCCAAGGAAGCTATCTACCGGTACTATGAGAACAAGGGGGAGGAAAGACTCACTAAGAGAGCTCAGATATGGGGTGTGATTGATGAGTGATCGAATAACACTCTCCATCATCCCATTCATGCAACATGGCTCTACCTCAACCTTGCATTCGCTTATGCTTGTGGATTTAATTTTGATGGTGAGGTCATTGATGGTTTCCTCCAGTGTGTTCAGAGGATGGTGCTGACTCCAAATGAACGCTCAAAGATTTCTAGATAGAATGAGATATATAGGATGGCATCCGGGATGTTGGGCTATGATATGGCTGTCCAAGATAAGACCACAAGGATTCCAGGTAAGCTTCAATTTAAAATTTTGTTTATTCCTTTCTATATATTATATATGACATTTATTGCTTGATGGAAATCTGAAATATAATTTGTTGTCTTCCTTTCATTTTATTCATTGTAGATGTATGGTGGAAACACTATGGTGGAAAGCTCCCAAAGCTGCAGAAACTTGTCGTTCGAGTGCTTAGTCAAACTTGCAGTTCTTCAGGTTGTGAGCGCAATTGGAGTGTATTTGAAAAGATACACTCTAAGAAGCGCAACAGGTTAGAAATGTTAAAAAATGCAACAATCAAAATTTAAATTGTTTAAATTTTATATTTGTTTTAGTTTTAATTTTTACAATTTAGTATTTACTATTTATTTACCATCACTAACTATAGCTCTCAATGTTCATACAGGTTAGGTACCCATCTCCTTAATGTCTTGGTATATGTCTACTACAATCTAAGGTTGTGGGTGAAACAACTTGACAAAGAACCTGACATAGAAGCCATTTCATTGGATAACATTGACACCACCAGTCAGTGGAGGGTGGAGATTCAGGAGCCTGAGATGGAGGAGGCCCCCGAGTGGTTGGAGGATAATGTAGATGATTTGATGGAGGAGGGGGCAACAGAGGAGGAGGAGGAGGATGAGGACGATGTTCCACTTCCAGTGGATATAGAGGCTGAGGAGGAGATTGGACTTCCAATGGATCCAATGCCACCACCACCTCCACGAAGAGCCATACCTGAAGTTAGACTTGGGTCCATTGGGACTGGGAAGCAACACACTTTTCCTTCCACCTCATCCCCATCACTTACCACCTCAGATGTAGCATCTGGAGCAACTTGAGCTTCCACTCCAAGCTCATCTAGAGTACCTCCACGACCACCTACTGCTTCCAGAGGAAAATTGGTGCCCTTTACCCATAAAAGGGCTAGAGCAGGAGCAACATGACATAGAGGGAATCAATGATTTGAATTTTGGATTCCTATGATCTATCATTTTCATTTTATCATGTAATATTTAGTGTCTAGATGCCTCATGATGATTCATCTCACGTATACATTTATTTTGATCATTTGATGTGATTTTGTATCTACTATCATCCTATCAGGAACATGTTTCAGAATTTTTAGTTTAGTAACGATATGTGACCACTTGACATCTTATACATCTTATTTATTGGTTGTATTTTCATATTTATGTAGCAGAGTGTTTATTTGATGTTGTTGCTTCTTTACAAGTTGAAAAAAATGAGTGTTTTTGTATTTTTTTGAGGTCTTGTGACATTACATTTTTCGACATATTCCGACATTTTCCGCTGATGTCACCGAGAAGTTATATTTTGGACCCTCTCCGACACTTTCCACGACACGACATATACAACATTGGTAAGAACACATTTCAAGGAAAAAAAAGAAGAAGACGAAGCCCCCCTCTTCCTTCATTAAAATTGTTATATATATTGCACTAGTTCACTTGGTTGAAAGGTGCTTTATTTAATAGGATGCCTTGAGTTCAAGTCTCTCTTTTTTAAGTTACTTGTTGAAAAAGTTTATGCAAACTTGAGTTATCTCATAATTTTACTGTAAAGTGCATTTCACTTCGGTTATAAAAGTAAATCACTATAAAATAACTTTAATATTCTTTTTTTGAAATTACTTTTTGCATCCAACTTTAATTTATAAAGTAACTTCATTGTAAAAGTGGTTTCCATTTATTCTACAAAATTGGATCACTTCGTAAATAAATTATTTGTAAAAGTGACCATATAGGAAAAGATAAGAGGGGATTTTTTTTTTACTCAACCACCTCATTGTGCATCCATCACCATGTGGCCCAACTTCTACCTGACACATGGCACCATGGCTACTGTTTATGCCTTTTTAAAAAAGGGAATAAATTTCACATCCGAAGTCCATTTTCAGTGCCGTATTTTTTTAAACAACTTATTTTTTCAAGAGTTTTCCATCCACATAGTCAGTTTCAACTTTTAAATCCATATTATATGTACATTTTAATATGGCTTCTCCAATTGAGATTTTTCTTTCCAGTACCAACTACTTCTCATGGAAATCCCATATGGAGGATGTACTAAGAAGTGAATGATTGTACCATATTACCTTGGGAAAAGAACATGCCCCCACTAATGCCAAAAATAAATTCATATGGGATAGTAAAAAAGATTAACCACGTGGATTAATCAGAATGACCATCTCTCCTAATTTACGGTTTCACCTTCAAGGAATCGATTACTCGGATGAAGCCTGACTAAGATAGAAGCCATATTTGGTAAAAACAATGTGATTCGAGCCCACTAGATTGAAAATAAATTAATTACCTTAAGTCACAATGATTTCCCTTTCATGGAAGATTATTTATATAAGTTCAAAACACCTAGAATTTTACTTCAATATTGTAACATAGATCTGAACGATGATCGATGCATATATGTTATTCTTGCTAATATTGGTAGTGCATATTCTATCTTTGTATCTATTCCACTAGAGAAGCTCTAAGGGGTGCTTACCAAGCTTCCACTCTTCATTCTTTTTATGATTATCTAATTAGAGAGCAAGATAAGATCTTGCAACTTGGAGTGATCAACACTACATGTACATCAAACAAAGTCTTAGTGGCCCAATAGAAAGACAAAACCAAGCATCCAAAGAAGCAACATCCTCACAACAACAAGCAAAACAAGGATCCCAAATCCTCTCAGATAGCTTCTATTCCTAATGGTAACAAAATACCAAAATAAAAAAGTAAGAAGATTGATAGACATTGCAATTTTTGTGGGTGAGATGGTCATCTCAAGTCTAAATGTTTTAAAAAGATGGAGGCCTTATAAACAACAATGAAGAAGCACAACATCAATGTTGATTCTTCTTCTTCTAACTCTTCTTCTCATTGACATGCACTTTCTACTTTTGTTTTTTCCTTCAATATAACATCTAATTCTTCTGATGAGTGGATTATTGATTCTGGAGTATCTTATCATACGGCTAAGGATAAAGCCATTTTTTCTACTCTTAGTGAATGTAACACCAAAAAATTATTTGTTGGTGATGATAGATATCTTAATGTTTTAGGGTCTAGAACAATTCAAGTAGACAATGGTCATTTCAAGGATGTATTATGTGTTTCAAGTCTTTCCTACAACCACTTATCAATATATTAGATCACTCATTTAGGTGAAGGTAAAACAGTAGAGTTTTCACCTCACCAAGTTGTAATCAAGGATTTAAAATATCCTAAGCATGTCCTAGCAATTGCAATTGTTGATGATATTTCCAGGTTTTACAAATTTGACAACTTTGAGTCATCATATTTTCCATTAGTTTTTGTTGCTCATAGTGATTACTTCAGAAAAATTTGACATGATCAATTTGGTCGTTTAAACTATCGCTCATTATAACAACTATGTAATCAAAATATGGTGACTATTATTCCTTTTGTTTCTTCTAGAGATGGTGTTTGTGTTGATTATGTTCTTAGCAAACATCATCAGGACAATTATGACAAACGTGCCTCTTGGCACACTTCAACCCTTTTGTAGCTTGCTCATAGTGATTTGTTTGGCCCAATTTCTTCTCCTTCTTTCTTTGGGTGCAAGTACTTATTAACTTTAATTGTTGACTTCTCTAGATGCAATTGTGTTTACTTATTAAAACTTAAGAGTGAAGTTTTTGACATGTTTTTTTGCCTACAAGGCCCTTGTAGAAAAACAAGATGGACATCAAATACTTAAGTTAAGAGCAGATAATGACAACAAATATGTGAACACATTACATAGGGAATTCAAATACAACATGTTGTTCCATATACACCACAACAAAATGGTGTTGCTAAGAGAAATAATCACACATTAAAGGAAATGGCTAATTGTACGATTCGATCTAAAGGATTAAGTCTTCATTATTAGGCGAAAACCATCAATTCTTATAATTACATAGTAAATCATACTCCCACAAAGACTTTAAAAAATTTAACATTGAAAGAAGCATGGACAAAAAATAATCCATATGTAAGCCACCTTCATGTATTTGGTAATGAATCATGGACTTGCATTCTTGATGAAAAAAGGAAATCATTACAGCCTAAAAAGAGAAGTGCATTTTTGTTGGATATTTTGAAAATGTCAAAGGTTGGCGGCTTCTTAAACCTCATTCCAATGAAATAATTATTAGAAGAGATGTTAAATTTGATGAAAACTTCTTAGCCTGTGAGCCTAATTCAACACTTGTGCCATCTTTGGCTTGCGAGCCATCTTTGGTGTTTGGGCCATCTTCTATTCCTATTCTGGTTTCTTCTTTAGATGATGACAATGAGGATGGAAATCCACCTCCGCTTGCTCAAATTCCTCTAGATGAGTATATTGAACATGAACCTGTACCAACACCACCGCTTCCCATATAGGTTCGTTCAACATGAGAAGTAATTGGTGATCTTGTCAGTGATCCTAGAGATCAATGTTAGACATGTTTATAGTTCCTATGAGCCTTCTCTCTTTTGGATTAGGTTTTAGAGACTCATGATCCAGGCACATTTTCAGAAGCTTCTGGCCATTCATATTGGAACATAGCCATGAATGAAGAATATCATTCCTTAATGGCGAATGATACTTGGGATGTTGTACCTCTTCCAAAAGAAATAAAACTTGTCAGATGTAAATGGGTGTATAGAAGTAAGTAGGAATCAGATGAAATTGTTGAAAGACATAAGGCCTGGTTAGTTGTCAAAGGATTCTCTCAAGTTGAAGGAATTGACTACAATGAAACCTTTTCCCCCACAACCAAAATGAATTCCATCCGCCTTGTTCAAGCCCTTGATACCTCACATAAATGGTAGGTCCATTAGATGGATGTTAAATTCACCTTCTTGCATGGTGTTTTGCAAGAAAAAATGTACATGGAACAACCTCATGGCTATGTTCAGAATCAATCCAAACTTGTATGTTTCCTTAAGAATTCTCTCTATGGTCTTAAGCAATCTCCTCGAGTTTGGTACAAAAAAATGGACATCTTTCTTATTGACACTAAATTTTCTAGATGTCATTATGACCCTAATGTCTATACCAAGAAAGTAGGAATCCATCTCATAATACTTGTTTTTTTATGTTGATGACCTTATCCTTATTGCTAGTGATCCTAAACTTTTAACCCATGTGAAATCCAACCTTAAGAATAATTTTGAAATGATAGACTTAGGCTATTTTCATTATTTCCTTGGCCTCCAAGTATTGCAAACTAAGGAAGGTATTTCCCTTTCTCAGTCTAAGTATGCATGCTAAGTATGCATGTGAATTTCTCGCCTATTTTACATGGAACATTTTAAACTATCCGCTTCTCCCTTCTATTATGGAGTCAAACTTGCTTCCATCTATACTACTCCCAAAGTCAATTTCACTTTGTACCACTAGTTAGTTGGTAGCCTTTTATATTTGACTCATACCTGACTTGATATTTCCTTTGCCATTGGTCTTATTTCCCAATATATGAAAACACCCCATCAAATCCATTGGAATATATTTCAATTTGGAATACATTACAGTTCACGGGGGACTCCTTTGTTGATTGGTTTCACCGATTCATATTGGGCTGATGACCCTAATGACCAAAATTCTACTATAAGTTATGTTTTTAGCCTTGGTTTTGACCCTGTCACTTAGGCTTTTAAGAAACAACATGTTATTGATCTTTCTTTAGTAGAAGCATAGTACTAAGTAGCGGTTAATGGAAGTCAAGAAGCCTTATGGCTTTGACAGATTGTAATATCCCAGATTGTAATGCTGCTAATCTGATAAGTCTGTTTTCTGACTTGATACATTGGAGGTTTCTGGATGCGTTTAAGCTGCGGTTTTGTACATATTTGGTGTTTTTTGCATGTGTGTGTAGATAATTAATTGTTTACAACATCTAAATGAGCATACAAATAGTAAATGAGACAAAAGACTGCAAACCATATATTATGATATTTTTGTAGTTTACAATGCCGTATGCAGATGAATAAAATAAATCACTCGACTAGATCAATGAAAAAAGGATATTAGTTGGAATAAAATAAGAAAACTAAAACAATAATTCCTGGTACTAGAAGAATGCTGCAGGATCAATGGATGAGTTGTAATATCTGCTACAAGCTACAACACCTCATACGAAAATTGCTGCAAGACTGGAAAGTTCGCCCTGCTGGCTAAATTCCTTGGATCTGCCTAGAAACTGTCCCAAACAGTGCGCCATGCTCTCTCACTTAGTCCCGGTGACTGACAGGATGACAATCTACCCTTTGCTGATATGTCTGGACCCCAGATGGATTCCCCTGGGGAAATGCACCCCCTCTACTGCTGGAAACTGTGCCCTAGTGATTCCCCCGTCAGAATCGGCTGATAAGGGTCTCAAACTGAGCACCCTAGGATCCTATGAAATGGGTCAGAAGGATTTCCATGGATTTGATATGATGATCTCTAGGGAATCCTGAATGTGTCCTCCCCAACTACTGCACCCTCAATGGTTGAGAAATGTGCCCAAGATTATTTCTCTGTCAGAATCTGACGTGAAACTAGGCAATAGAAGCGTCCTTCCCTCCTCTCAACTAGGTCAGAGGGGAATCCATGGATTTTCCTTGGCTGGGACAA
Source organism: Picea engelmannii (assembly GCA_009831015.1). Classification (NCBI taxonomy): domain Eukaryota; kingdom Viridiplantae; phylum Streptophyta; class Pinopsida; order Pinales; family Pinaceae; genus Picea; species Picea engelmannii. The sequence goes on along the minus strand of ML789383.1, from coordinate 192,010 downwards.
GTTGATTCACTGCTGCTAATAATATGTGCCCTCTCCCTAGACAAGTGCACCCTCACTGCTACAACTGGACAATTGCCATTGAAGTATGATGGAAGATCTGGATGATCTCCCCGATGACTTGGGTGTGTCTCTCAACACTGAAATCAACCTCTGGGTGGCTTCCTCTTGGAATCCACAATCTCTCTTCTGAGATGCGCCTCTCTCCTCAACTAACAAGTCATAATCCTAAATTATGTCACTTTACCCTTTCTTTATAGCTTCCCAAAACCCTAATTCATTGTTGACCTATTTTTAGCTCACTTTGACTCAAAATCACTTTTAGTCACTTTTATCTGAATGTTACTTTCGAATTATAACACCCTCGGCTGAAGTGACCTCTAGTAGCCCTGTTTACTCCTGTATGGTCCTGGCTATAGTCTAACGGGGTTGTTTAGACCATTAAGCCTCCTCTCTAGAGATCCTATTTGGAAAGGGACATTACACAGATCCTTTCAAAGTTTGGATTCCAGTAGCAACATCTTACTAGCCTTTGGTGCAATAACCAAAGTTCCATCAAGATCGATAAAGATCCAGTTAAACATCAACAAACAGATTGAGCTGCACACACACTTCATCAGAAAGCTCATTCATGATCGAGTTATTGAAGTACTCTTTTTCCATATAGATTATCGATTTGTAGAAATTTTCATAAAGTCCCTTACATAAGCAAAGTTTTCCAAACTTTGATCTATGTTAGGAGTTTAAGAAGTTGTCATTAAGGGGGGATTGGCTCTATTGCCTCCTTTGGTCTTCTGTTGTATCACCTTCATAAATCCTTCAATCCTACCCCCAGTTGTTCTTAAGGGGGGATGTTAGGATATTTAAACACTTAGGAGTTAGTTAAAATCAACGTGGTCTAATAAGATTTCCATTTTATTTCCTTAATAAAATTTGTTTACTATAATAAAAACACAAAAAAATACGAAAAACACTAACACCATTTTATTTTAATATATTTATAATTTGTCATTATTGTTGAGCTTTATAAGTCTCATTCATTGTTTTCTTCTATCTAGTTTAATTTTTGTTCTTCGCAAACTATAAAAACATAAAAATTATATACTAGAAATGGAAAATACGAAAAACACTAACACCATTTTATTTTAATATATTTATAATTTGTCATTATTGTTGAGCTTTATAAGTCTCATTCATTGTTTTCTTCTATCTAGTTTAATTTTTGTTCTTCGCAAACTATAAAAACATAAAAATTATATACTAGAAATGGAAAATACGAAAAACACTAACACCATTTTATTTTAATATATTTATAATTTGTCATTATTGTTGAGCTTTATAAGTCTCATTCATTGTTTTCTTCTATCTAGTTTAATTTTTGTTCTTCGCAAACTATAAAAACATAAAAATTATATACTAGAAATGGAAAATA
>ML789383.1:148771-186174 GCA_009831015.1 Picea engelmannii | reverse complement strand
ATACAAAATAAATTAATTCAATAATAAATTTAATGGAGAAATTAGAAGTGGGTTAACCCTAAAATAAGGAAAGTAGGCAAAGTGACCTAGAAGATGTTTTTAAGGAAGCTACTTGGAGAGTATAAATAAGAGGCAAGGCTCTCTCATTTAAGACACACTTGAGCATATTGAATACCTATAGGTGTCTGAGTTAAACAAAATATATCTAAGCCTAATTTATGAGGAAAGTGAAGAAAAGAAGGCTAGAATTCAAGGAAGGATAAATTCTTTTGATGATGCTTTCTAAGGTATGTTTTTTTTCCAGGTCATCTCACCATTTTCGCAATAATTTATTTTATAGAATGATTCAGAATGTGAAATTGATATGAAACTAAGGAAACATATCCAAGTATCTGTGGTAAAAAAATCATTTTTCGGGCCGTTGTATTTGTGGAGTTACACTCCGTGGAAAATAGGGTTTGTGGCTAGTCCTGAAACTAGTAAAAAATAGGTGTTTCGGGTAAAAATGTCATAACTTATTCATAACAGATCCAAATTTAGTAAGAAAAAATGTGTTGGTTAGAGTACAATCTGTGTAATGCTGTGTAACAGTTTCAAATCAATTCAAAAAATATTCCATGCGGGGCACGCTCTACAAGGTCGCTCTCTAGAATAAGACAAAATTAAGCAAGGTGTGCCATTTTTTCCATAAATCCTTTTCTGAGAGGTTCCAAGTAGTGACACCTGAAGGAGTTGCATAAAACTAACTGAATAACATTGTGTTTCAGTTTCAGATCTTTATTCATTACAGGTACAAAGTTATTATTATTTCAAGTTAGGGTTGTTGACTAATCCAAAACTAGTCTTGTTAGACTAAAGTAACGTTTGATGAAAATGCTAGTCTCTTGTTGTTAAAGTTAATGAAGGTTTGCAGGTATGTGATCATATACACCAGATATATTACAGAGTTACAAATCATATTTGGATGATGAAATTGATGAGGGATTTTGGTTGAGGTACAAGTTGGGTACATGCTTGAGACACGTAGTTGATGAGTTGGAACATACATGAGGTGTATCGTTGATGATGTTGGTACATATTGATGAGTCATAGTTGATGAGTACTTGAAACATGATTGGTACATACATGGTACATGGTTGGTTGCACTTGTTTATGGTACAAGTTGATTACAAATTGTTTGATACAGGTTGGTGCATGGTTGATGCACTTGTTTATGGTACATGTTGATTATAGGTTGAGGTACAGGTTGATGCATGGTTCAGGTTTATTGTTACATGTTTACATCGGTATATCTCACAGGTTATAGTGTGACAGGGGTTCCATCATTCTACTTTTACTTTAGGATGGTTGGACGAGGCAAGGACAGGTGGTTGTAGCCACCTTCCGGTTGTAGCCGGAGAACATAGGGGGTTGTAGCCTCCTTCTGGTTGTAGACAGAGAATTGGGGAGTTGGAGCTTCCCTCAAGTTGTAGCCTGAGAAACTAGGGGGTTGGAGCCTCCTTTCAGTTGTAGCTGGAAAACAAAGGAAGTTGGTGCTTCCAATGAATGTAATTCTTCAATACATATAAGATAAAACATTCCGTGGTTTTCTCCCGATTTGGGTTTCCACGTAAAACACTGGTGTACTATGTATGTGTGTGATTGTTCATTTCTTATTGCTAATTATTGTATAATAATTCTACATTGATATAACACTTGGATTATTTGGAGAAAAATGATTATAATTATGCTATTACTATTTCAGTCGCCCTCTCAGTAATCCAACAATTAGTTTCAGAGCAAGTTCCTTATTAAATCAGTTTAACCACTGAAGGGTAGATCATGGAGAGTACCAACTCATATAAAAATGGAATACCACACTTTGATGGACATAAGTATGCTTTTTGGAGAATAAGGATGAAGACATATATACAAGCACATGGGTTTGAAATTTGGCAATCAATTGTAGATGAATACAAAATACCAACAGTTCCACCAACAAATGACAAAGCAATGAAACTTGGTCAGAATAATTCCAAAGCTACAAATGCACTTTTGAATGGTCTCAGTGAAACAATATTCACCAAAGTTGCACTTTGTAAATCCGCCAAAGAGATTTGGGACAAGCTTCGAAATATTTATGAAGGATATACAAAAGTCAAAACAACAAAATTTCTAACTTACAGAGGTCAGTTTGAACAACTAAAAATGAAGGAAGATGAGAATATTGTAGCCTACTTCTTAAGATTTTACGAAACAGTGAATGCAATCATAGGATTGGGAGAAGAAATTGAAGAATCTGTAATTGTTCAAAAGGTACTAAGATCTCTTCCTATGAGATTCAACCCTAAGATATCAGCACTAGAAGAAAGATAGGATCTGAACTCAATAAACATGGACGAACTGCATGGAATATTCACAGCATATGAAATGAGAACTGAACAGGAAAATCCAGATGTAAAAGAAGCAACCTTCAAAGCATCCAAAAGATCAAAGCAAAAAAAAAAGGAACAAGAAGAATATAACAACAGTAGCGACGTCTCGGAAGATGATGAAGAAGTGGCCAACTTTGTCAAAAGACTGAACAAGGGAACCAATGGTAGGTATAGAGGTAACCTTCCTTTGATTTGTTTTAATTGTGATGGTATTGGTCATTTTGATAACAAATTTCCTCATAAGAAAAAGAGAAATGATGAAGGTTACTCAAAAGACAAAAACACATATAAAGGCAAAATAACTACAAAGAAAGATTTCAAGAAAAGCTTATGCATCAAAGAAGACATCTCATCATCAGATGAAGATGAAATCAGTGACATTGAGACAGGAAGAGTTCTATTCATGGCAATGAAAGATTCTGAAAAAGAAGACTCCAAAGAAGAATATGAAGAAGCCGAAGAAGGATATGAAGAATTCGAAGACAAAGTTGAAGAGGCAGAAGTTGACTATAGAGAAGAATTAATGTGTGCCATAGAAGTTATCAGAAGAGAAAAGAATAAAAACAAGAAACTACAAGCAGAACTAGACAAGAAAAATGATACTCGAGAACTAGAACAAATGATCACAAGATTGAAGATTCAAATAGAAGAAGATAAAAGAATTGAAGAAACACTCAAAGAACAACTAGAATAAAATGACAAGATCATTGGAAACTTGGAAGCAGATATTGTCCCACTAAGAAAGGATATTCAAAAGAAAAATATGCAAAATAGCTCAAAAGTTCTGGATGATATTATCAACAGTAAAAAATCCCATCTTGACAAGTCTGGACTTGGATACAATCAGACAGAAAAGGGATCAAGCTCCAAAACAAAAGAGCAAGAAACAAATCCAAAAATCTATGCAGAAATAATCAAAGGGGATAGGAAGATGTACAAGGAAGATTATAGGGACACTCCTCCACTGAGAAGATTCAGATTTCAGAATCAACAATAGACAGATAGGCCTCAAGAAGAAGAAGAATTCATAAGAGCACCTTCTTTTAAAAGATCTTCAACTCCCAGGTATCAAACTATAGTTTTTGGTTTATGTTATGCATGTAATAATTTTGGACATAAACCTGTGAATTGCAGAGCTAACAACAAGAACAATAACAAATTTGAGAGTCATACACAAAGGGGTTACTCAAGAAGACCTAGTGAAACACCAAGAATAAGTTACAACATGTTTGAATCTTTGAGCACTGAAGTGGAATGTTACAAATGTAACAATTTTGGACACGTGTCCCAAAATTGCAGAATGACAGTCCCTCCTAAAGAAACTGAACAAAATAACAATAGTCACAGTCAAGAACCTCAGAAAATGACATGGATAAGAAAGAAAGATCAGTATAGCAATGAAGAATGCACATTCGCTCTACAAGCTAAGTAGAAGAAACACGGTTGGTATGTTGACAGTGGGTGTTCAAAACACATGACAGGGGATAGAGACAAATTTCTTACATCGTGAAAGGAAATAAATGGACCAGTCTCCTTCGGAAATGATAATTCAACAAAAATCATTGGAGAAGGCACAATCCGAATTGGGAACAAGAATAAAAAGGCACAAAATGTTCTAGTGGTAGAAGATATGAAACATAATCTTATAAGTGTGAGTCAAATTTGTGACCAAGGTCATAAAGTTACTTTCGATTCACAAAAGTGTGAGATAAGAAGAGAAGGTTCATGGAAATTGGTCGGTACAACTGCAAGAACTTCAAACAACATATATGTGTTAAGTGAAATTGGAAATGAAAAGTGTTGTTTAGGAAATGAAGATGAAAGTTGGCTATGGCACAGAAGAGTAGGTCACATGCATTTTGATAACCTTGTCAAAATCAACAAAAGAGAAGCAGTCAGAGAAATTCCCCAGATCACGAAACCAACCAACACTTTATGCACGCATTGTTAACAAGGAAAGAAAACAAAGACTGGGTTCAAATCAAAGGAATATTGAACAACAAGACCACTGGAAATTGTGCATACTGATCTAGTTGGACCAACTACAACAAAGGGCTTAAAAGGTGAGAGATACTTTATGTTATTAGTTGATGATTATACAAGAATGATTGCAGTTTTCTTTCTCAAGAACAAGTCAGAAGCTTTTGAAAACTTCAAGATCTATAAGGAAATGGTTGAAAATGAGATGGATTCAAGAATCAAATGATTGAGATATGATAATGGAGGAGAGTTCACTTCAAAGGAATTTATGGACTACTGCATTAGTCATGGAATAAAAAGGCAATTCTCTGTTGCTAGGACACCTCAATAGAATGGAGTTATTGAAAGAAAGAACATGACAATACATGAAATGGATCGAACAATGATAATGGATTCCAAATTGACAGATATATTTTGAACACACGCAGTGCATACAAAAATTCACATTCAAAACAGAATAATACTCAGAAACAACACTGATAAAACTCCCTACGAGCTATGGAAAGGAAGACCAACAAATGTGAAGCACTTCAAAGTTTTTGGAAGCAAATGCTACATCAAAAGAGAAGATGGAAGAATGGGAAAGTTTGACTCTTGTGTGACAAAGGAGTACTTGATGGTTACTCAAGTACAAGGAAAGCATACAAGTGTTACAATCTAAGATTGAATAAAGTTGTGGAAAGCATCAACGTAACAATTGATGAAATAGGCAGACTAGAATCAAAGGAAGAAGAAAACAAATCAATGGAACAACTTTTCGAAGAAGAAGAAGCAGAAGATGAAGTAGAAGAGGAAGATGAAGAGAATTAGACAAAAACATAAGAGAACGTTCAATAAGTATCTCTAAAGACACCTAGCAAACGAGTACAGAAGAATTATCCTTCAGATCAGATTATTGGAAACACAGATGCAGGAGTTGAGACTAGAAGAAAAATTTGTTCACCAGAACAAAAACACCTAGCACTCTTATCTACAATTGAACCAAACTGTTTTGAAGAATCCAACAAGGATGAATTTTGGAATAAGGCCATGAATGAATAATTGGATCAAATAGAGAAAAATGACACTTGGGAACTGGTTCCAAGACCAAAGAATAAGAATGTGATCGACAAAAAATGGGTTTTCAAGAATAGATTAAATGAAGATGGACAAGTTACAAGGAACAAAGCTAGATTGATATGTAAAGGATATGCACAGATTGAAGGAATCGACTTTGAAGAGACATTTTCCCCAGTTGTCAGAATGGAAGCAATCCAGTTGCTTTTAGCCTATGCATACTCCAAAAATGTTAAAGTATATCAGATGGACGTAAAATCTACTTTTCTGAATGGGGAACTTGAAGAATAAGTCTAAATTGAACAACAAGAAGGATTTCAGTTGGCAGATAACGTAGATTATGTGTGTAAATTAAATAAGGCCTTGTATGGTCTAAAACAGGGTCCTAGAGCATGGTACTCTAGACTGGATAAGTATCTTGTAATCTCCAAAAGGACGAGCTCTGTTTTAATCATGTTTATGGATTGTAAATCATGTTTTGTAGGTTGGTGAGCCGAGTATTGATAAGCTGATAGGATTATGTGTTTATTAGGCCGGAGAGCCTAAGTGTTAAAGGCCATGAGCTTGATTTTGTACATGTAATTTTGCACATTATTAATAAAAGATAAACATCTTTGCATGTGGATCAACCACAATGAATGAGTGATGGGGGGACTAAGCTTCCACAAAGACTGGGCAAGGGAGAGGGGGATAAAAGGTTGGAAAGAGGGGCTAAGCTTGGGGGCTTAAGCCCTTGGGAATAATAATTTATTATTATTCCAAAGTACTGTGAAAATGTATATATTTTATCCTAAGTTCCTGGAAGGGGAAACATGTGGAAAATGGGAAGCATGTAGCCCCAGGGAGACAGGTGTCGACCTGGGTGCATGCAATTAAAACCATAGGAATAGGCCGTGTTGGGAGTTCTACATTCCTCCAGCCATCACCTGAGTGAGGGGGTTCGACCTTCCAATTCGGCATCCTTTGTCTGAACTCATGGGTGTCCATGATCAACCTTTGTTTGGTGTTTGTTTTCAGATCCCTTATTTGGAAAGTTCAAGCTTGTGCGTGAGATCTCTATGCACCCTTACGCAGTCCCGAAACCAGAACCAAGAAGTCGTCCTGTGTTGCTGGTTGAGAAAATCGAAGTGTCCTGTATTTGCCAAGCCTTGTTATGTTGTAACATCTGTCTGTCACCATTTTGGGAAATCCCGTGTCTGTGTTTCCCGTGGACTGTTGTGGCCGCACAATGCTTGACTGCGGGTGGCTTGTTGGCCAATGTATTTTTGTGTCGAGCCTCGTAGTTTCCCGACTGTGTTGGAACCCGACTCGAAGGAAACAGGTTGTCTGATCGATGTGTAACACTCTTTCCAGGTGAGGGAGGTGGTTGTGGTTGAAAAGAACAGGGTGCTAGACCTGTGAGAGACTCTCTCTAGGTGAGAGAGTGTGTTGAGTAATTAAGAACTTTTGGAAGGGGTCCTGTAGCTTCTACAGAACTCTGAGACTTCCGATTGGGTCTGTTGCTGAAGCCCAAAGAAAGGGAGGTTAGAAACTGAAGGATTGTCTTGGAGACAGTGAAGGTGTATACTCCTGGGGTGGGATAGCCATGTGGGGAATGAGAGTCTTTGAGCAGTGGGCATAAGTGGATCTTGGGAGAAAATCCTTCCTCTGTAGCTGGGTGTCTTCCCATTGACCTTTCCTAACCTAGGATTCCTTTCCCGAAGGAGCTTAGTCACAGATCGGGGGTGACCTACTGCTGAGAGTGATGAGCAGCGTGGTCTAAGGCTGGGAGGTTCGTGGAAGGTCTACACGCAGTTGGTGAATTACATCTAATTTCAAAGATAAGTACCATTTTGTGCTTAATATTATGTTTTTCATGCCTGTGATGCTTATATGTTATCATGTATGCTGCTGTGCATATGAATTATTGTTAATGACATGGATTATGTATGCTAGCAGTAATTATGTGCTTACTCTGTGTTAATGTATTGAATTTATTTAAATGCATGTTATATAAGTGTTATTCTGCAGTAGCATTACTCCTGACATGGGTTGATAGCCTGAATGATGTTACAGTATGGTATCAGAGATTTAAAGGGATAAAGTCATAAGTGTTGGTGGCATTTCCCGGCCTTTGGAGGGCCAGGGATGTTACATTTTGGTATCAGAGCCAAGGTTTTCAACGTTGATCTTGGATGGGCCAAATAAGGGGCCATTGGACCCGAGGTTTCAGGTAGAAATTGTGTCTGGAGAAACTAATTTCGAACCTTAAATTATTTCTGAGTGCCAAGGGGTTGCTTGGACGTGTTACAAAACTGTAGTCGGTGTGGTATTTGGCCAGAGAGAGAGAGAGAGCTCAACGCACAAAGTGTTGGAGCTGTTGGATCTGATCGGGAGGAAAGAAGATCCCTCACGACCAGCAGATCTAGAGAAGGTGTAGGAAAGTTATCCTGGAAACCTTTCAGGGATTCGACAATCGAGAAAAGTGAGATGTGCTGAGGCAGGAACTCCCGATGCCCAAAACTCCGAAGTCCCATAAATATCTACACCGTAGATCGCAAGGAAAGAGCTTGACCATAGGATCAAGCAAAGGAGCAGATCACGATTTTAGCTATTGGGAAAAGAAAGATGTGTTGATGCATGAACTCCCGATGCCTGAAACTCCAAAGTCCCAAAATGATCTACACCGTAGATTGGAGGAAGAAAACTTGACCGTTGGATCAAGTGGAAAGTAAATCTCAATTTCGCAATTTCGGCTGTCGGGAAAAGCGAGATGTGCTGACACACAAACTCCCGAAACCCGAACTCCCGAAAATAAAAATGAACGTGGAAGGACCCAATGACATCATCGAAGGTGAAGTGGACCCTCTTAAGAATGCCATGTGCCACCATGGTTGTTGTAAACAACTGTGTTACGTGGGCCCGAAGGGGATAAAGTAAATCAGAATTTCGGATGTTGGAAGATTTGGAGGAAACAAGTGTGGGAACTCCCGAGGTCCGAAGTCCCGAAACCCCGAAGCCCCGAAGTCTCGAAGTCTTGAAACTTTGATGACAGAAGGACCACAGTGGGTTCCAACCATTAGATGTCGTGTAGACGTGGACCGTTGATCCACCTGATGTTGCGAGTTTGGTAACCAGAACTCAAGAGATAGTGGTGTAGTGTTTTCTCATAGCTCATGATCGGATGGGCTGGGGACTAAGAAAGAGGGGGGCTATCGCCCGAAAGTTACAGATTCGAGAAGAGCTCAAAATAGTCATGAAGTCGAGACATTTTGTTAGAATCAAGTTGGTTTTGAATGTGTGTAATTTGTTAAGGAAAGATGGCCTGACAAATTCTGGTTGTCTGCATGTTGTGATTGTAGAAGTTGACGAGGGCCAGAACCAGTCAGAGTTTTCGTCGAGTGCAAAGAAATTGAAGAGGTGTGAATTGCCTCCAGTTCAGAGAACAAAAGAAAAGGAATGAATGTCAACTTGGGATTCAAAGGATCAAACTCCAATGGGAACGAAAAAGAGGTGGATAAGGAAGGGCATATGATGAAAATCATTGAAATATTACAAAGGGATGCCCAAACTCACCGATATGATAGCAGAAGGATTAAGAAAACTCAGGATAAACAGGGTGAATTCAACTTGAATTTGTTGTGGAGCCTGGATAGGATCGAAAAGAAATTGGAAAAGGAGAGCGACACAAGAAAAACAGGGAGTCGCAGGACCCCTGAGAGGAAAAGAAGATCGAGGAGTGTTAGAGGAAATCGTCGTCGCTCCCCAAAGCATTCTAGTAAAGAAACACACAGTAGTTCAAGCCCATCTCCTACCAGAAATCATAGGAGGTCTAGAGTGGATGAACTGAAAGGAGAAATGAATAATATTAAGCCTCCCACGTTTGATGGAGAACACTAGAAGGAAGAAGATGTCGAGACATGGCTGCTAGGCATGAGGAAGTACTTCCAATTGCATAATTATTCCTCTCATTCCAAAGGAAGAATTGCGATGTATCAACTAAAAGGAAAAACATCCATGTGGTGGGATCAGCTGGTGCAGGTGCAACACATTAGAGAGAATTATATCACTTGGAAGGAATTCAAGAGGTATTTCGAGAAGAAATATTTGACTAAAAGATATTATGACAAAAAGATGAAAGAGTTCTTTGAACTCAAACTGGGCAGCATGACCATTGATGAATACGATCAAAGATTTTTGGAACTGTTGAAGTATGTTCCATTCATCAAGGAGGAGACTGTCAAGAGGTATCTAAGTGGATTACCATCTTCTATTGGTGAAAAGATTTAGTATGATGACCCTAAGTCTATGGAAGAAATAATAAGAAGAGAGAAATGTTTATATGAACAATAGAGAGAAAATCCTACCTTCTAGAAGGCTTGGGAAGACAAGAAGAAGTTCAAGAAGGAACAAAGGCAGAGGGAAAACAAGCCTCCCTTTTTCAAAAATAGTCCTCAGGGACAACCATCTTTTAGAGATCCCAGAAAGGCTGAAGTGGGTGGACAATTGCCAAGGCAGACACCTATGGAGTGTTGGGGTTGTAAAGGAAACCATAGGTACAAAGATTGCCCCACATAAATGATAAAGCGAGAGATGTCCACAATGTTCAGCAAGCTGAAACAGTGGAGGACATGGGCAGTAGAATGCCAAGGATCTACGTAGCCCTGGACAATAAGCAACCTGAATATCAATCGCACATGATTGAAGTGGAAGGTATGATTAACAATCAACCATTTACTATTTTAATTGATTCAGGGGCTAGCCATAGTTATATAGATCCTAGAGTGGTGGCAAGTTTGCAATTGTCGAGAAGCAAACATGAAAAGTATTGGTTAGTGCAGCTGGCTACAGGAACAAAGAGGAAAGTCATTGAGTTGGTTAAGTCCTATCCTGTGGACATGACGGGACTGAGCTCGAAAGTGGAATTGGACATTCTTCCTTTAGGCTCTTATGACTGTTTAATTGGGATGGACTGATTGGACCAACACCATGCCCTCCTGGACTGTCGTAACAAGGCATTTACTTGCTTGGATGAGGAGGGGAATTAGAAAACATTCCAAGGAATTCCCAGAGCTGTAATTGTCAGAGAAATTTTAGCATTACAGCTGAAGAAATGCTACAGGAAAGGTTGTTAGTTGTTTGCAACCCATATGGAGGAAGCATCTAAGGATGAGGTCTCAAATATTGGAGACCATGCGGTACTAAAAGAGTTTGAAGATGTATTTTAGGAGGTAACTAGACTGCCTCCGAAGAGAGAGATCGATTTCTCTGTAAATTTGATGCATGGAGCAACTCCAGTGTCGAAAGCTCCTTATCGAATGAGTACGCCGGAGCTGAAAGAGTTGCAATTGCAGCTTGAAGAGCTTCTGAAGAAGGGGTACATATTCCCAAGCGTGTCACCTTGGGGTTCCCCGATCCTTTTCGTGAAGAAGAAGGCATAACATTGAGGCTGTGTATTGATTTCAGATAGTTAAACAAAGTAACTGTCAAGAACAAGTATCCTCTGTCGAGGATCGACGATCTTTTCGATCAGTTGAAAGATGCCTGGATATTTTCGAAAATAGATCTCATATAAGGATATCACCAGGTGATAATAAAGGATGACGATATCAACAAGACCGCCTTCAGAACAAGGTACAACCACTATGAATTCACCATGGTGTCGTTTGGAATGTCGAACACACCTGCTGTTTTTATGTGCTTGATGAATGGTGTATTCAGGGACTATCTAGACAAGTTTGTCATAGTCTTCCTGGATGACATTCTGGTGTATTCCAAGTCAGAGGAAGAGCATGAAAAACACCTGAGGATGGTGCTGCAAGTGCTAAGAGAGCACCAACTATATGCAAAGTTGAGAAAATGCTCATTTTATCAGGAACATATCCACTACTTAGGGCATATTATTTTTGAAGAAGGGATCGTCGTGGATCCTGAGAAGGTTGAGGCCATCAGAGAATGGTCAGAGCCAAAGAATGTGATGGAAGTAAAATCCTTTATGGGTCTATCCAGTTATTACAGAAGGTTTATCGCAAGATTCTCGAGAATAACTCACCCTATCACTTCTTTGCAAAGGAAGGAGAAGAAGTTTATGTGGACAGAGGATTGTGAGAGAAGCTTCCAACAATTGAAGCAACTATTAACCAGTGCTCCAATCCTGAGGATTGCATACCCAAATCAATATTTCGTGGTATGCACTAATGCATGCAAAGAAGAACTGGGAGGAGTCCTCAATCATAATGGATTCGTAATTTGTTATGAATCCAGAAAGTTGAAAGAGCATGAAAGGAACTATGCAACTCATGATTTGGAGTTGGCAACCATCATTCACGCTCTGGGGAAATGGAGACATTACCTCATGGGGAGGAGATTTGAATTGAGAACAGACCACAACGAACTAAAATACTTGTTTGACCAACCCACCCTAAATGCTAGGCATAGTAGGTGGATGGAGTTTCTATGTGAATACGAGTTTGAGATAAAGCATATCAAAGGGAAGGAAAACAAGGTGGTTGATGCACTCAACAGAAAGGTGCATAACTTACATGCTACAACCAATAGCATGTACCAAAATGATATAAAGGGCATAATTTTGGAAGCTGCAAATGCAGATTTGCAGTACAGGGAGCTGGTAGCAAAGCTACAACAAGGTAAGATGCCACATAAAGTGGCGATTTATAAACTAGGGGTTGACAGAATAATTCTGTACAAGAACAAAATTTATGTACCTAATGTCCAGGACTTGAAACGTATAATTTTGCATGAAATGCATAATGTCCCTTATGCAGGGCACCCTGGATATCATAAAACTGTGGCAGAAGTCAAGAGCCATTATTTCTAGCCAGGTATGAAGAAAGAGATTGCTGAATACATCGCCATATGTATGGAGTGCCAGAAGGTTAAAGCTGAGCATAGGCACCCAGCAGGGTTGCTGCAGCCTTTACCCATTCCTGAGTGGAAGTGGGAAGTGGTGACAATGGATTTCATCACGGGATTTCCCAGAACAGGAAAGCAACATGACTCAATCATGGTAGTGGTGGACAATATTACAAAATATGCCCATTTTATTCCACTAAAGACTACTCATAAGGAAGCAGATGTTGTTGATATTTTTATGAAGGAAGTGACACGATTGCACAGAATTCCCAAGACAATTGTGTCTGACAGAGACTCAAAATTTACCTCAAATTTCTGGAAGGGGTTATTCAAGGGATTCAGAATGAATCTGAATTTCAGTACAACCTACCATCCCGAGTCGAATGGGCAGACAGAGTAGATGAATCGAGTGATAGAAGACATACTAAGAATGTATGTGATGGACAAACCATCAAAGTGGGAAGACTACCTGCACTTGGTAGAATTCACCTACAACAATGGGTATCAAGCATCTTTGAAGATGAGCCCATTTGAAGTGCTTTATGGTAGAAAGTGCAATACTCTAGTAAGATGGGACAATCCAACTGACAGAGCATTAGTTGGGCCAGAGTTTCTCAAGGAAATGGAAGAGCAAATGCTAAAAATTAAGCAGAATTTGAAAGTTGCCCAGGATAGGCAGAAAAGTTATGCTGATAAAAATAGAACCCATAGGGAGTTTAAAGTGAGTGACGATGTTTTCCTGAAAGTGAAAGCTAACAGAAGTTCCCTTAGGCTGTGAAACTGTGCCAAGTTGGTAGCCATATTTTGTGGTTCATTTGAAATCCTAGGAAGGATTGGGCCAGTTGCATATATGCTTGCATTACCTGCATCCATGATTGTACATAAAGTGTTTCATGTTTCATTGCTTAAGAAATATATACCTGATGCTAATCATGTTATCGATTGGAATGTGATTCAGGTGGATCAAGAAGGTGTCCTGCAAGTGCATCCTGTGGGCATATTGGACAGGAAAAAAAAACATCCCCGGAATCGAGATATAGGGCTTGTAAAGGTCTAGTGGACCTGGTACGGTCCTGAGTACGTGACATGGGAGCATGAGGATGCTATGCGGGCAAAATACCCACATCTTTTTGAAGATTTTGAAAATCCTGCGGATGTTGTGTGAAAGTTTCATTAAAGACAATGCAAAAATAAGGGGAGGGGATTGTAATATCCCAAAGGACGAGTCCTGTTGTAATCATGTTTATGAATTGTAAATCATGTTTTGTAGGCTGGTGAGCCGAGTATTGATAAGCTGATAGGATTATGTATTTATTAGGCTGACGAGCCTAAGTGTTAGAGGCCAGGAGCCTGATTTTGTACATGTAATTATGCACATTATTAATAAAAGATAAACATCTCTGCATGTGGACCGACCACGATGAATGAGTGATGGGGGGGCTAAGCTTACACAAATCCTAGGTAAGGGAGAGGGGGCTGAAAGGTTGGAAAGTGGGGCTAAACTTGGGGGCTTAAGCCCTTAGGAATAATAATTTATTATTATTCCAAAGTATTGTGAAAATGTATATATTTTACCCTAAGTTCCTGGAAGGAGAAACCTGTGAAAAATGGGAAGCATGCAGCCCCAGGGAGACATGTGTTGACCTGGGTGCATTCAGTTAAAACTAGAGGAATAAGTCGTGTTGGGAGTTTTCCATTTCTCCAGCCATCACCTGAGTCTAGGGGTTCGACCTTCTAATTCACCATCCTCCGTCTGAACTCATGGGTGTCCATGATCGACCTTTGTCTGGTGTTTGTTTTCAGATCCCTTACATGGACAGATCAAGCCTATGCGTGAGATCTCTGTGCACCCTTACGCAGTCCCGAAACTAGAACCAAGAAGTCGTCCAGTGTTGTTGGTTGAGAAAACCGAAGCATCCCGTATTTGCCGAGCCTTGTTATGTTGTAACGTCTGTCTGTCACTAGTTTGGGAAAGCCCGTGTCTGTGTTTCCCGTGGAATGTTGTGGCCGCTCAGTGCTTAACTATGGGTGGATTGCTATCCAGTGTATGTTCGTGTTGAGCCTTGTAGTTGCCTGACTGCGTTGGAACCCGAGTTGAAGGAAACAGGTTGTCTGACCGATGTGTAAAACTCTCTCCAGGTGAGGGAGGTGTTTGCGGTTGAAAAGAACAGGTCGCCAGACCTGTGAGCGACTCTCTCCAGGTGAGAGAGTGTGCTGAGGAAGTAAGAACTCCTAGAAGGGGTCTTGTAGTTGCTATAGAACTCTGAGACTTTCGGTCTGATCTGTTGCTGAAGCCCAAGGCAAGGGAGGTTAGCAGCTGAAGGACTGTCTTGGAGATAGTGAAGGTGTATACTCCTGGGGTGGGATGGGCATGTGAGGAATGAGAGTCTATGAGAAGTGGGCATAAGTGGCTCCTGGGAGAAAATCCTTCCTCTATAACTGGGTGTCTTCCCATTGACCTTGCCTAGCCTAGGATTCCTTGCCCGGTGGAACTTAGTGTCAGCTCGGGGGTGACCTATTGCTGAGAGTTATGAGTAGTGTGGTCTAAGGCTGGGAGGTTCGTGGAAGGTATGCACACAGTTGGTGAATTACATCTAATTTCAAAGATAAGTACCATTTTGTGCTTAATATTATGTTTTGCATGCCTGTGATGCTTATATGTTATCATGTATGCTGTTGTGCATATGAATTATTGTTAATGCCATGGATTATGTATGCTAGCAGTAATTATGTGCTTGCTTTGTGTTAATGTATTGAATTTATTTAAATGCATGTTATATAAGTGTTATTCCACAATAGCTTTACTCCTGACGTGGGTTGACATCCCAGAGGATGTTACAGTATGGTATCAGAGCTTTAAAGGGATAAAGTCATAAGTGTTGGTATCATTTCCCGACCTTTGGAGGGCTGGGGATGTTACATATCTGCAGTAGGCAAGGTTTAGAAAAGGAAGTGCAGAAAACAACCTCTACATCAAGGTAAGTGAAGGTAATATTTTATTAATTGAAGTTTATGTTGATGATATTATTTTTGGTAGTGATGATGACAGGTTAAGCCAGAAATTTGCAAAAGATATGAATAATGAATTTGAAATGTCATTACTTGGAGAACTATCCTTCTTTTTGGGACTTCAGATATGTCAAAGCAACCAACGAATCTTTATTTCTCAAACCAAGTATATCAGAGAAATGCTAAAGAGGTTCGGAATGGAAGATTGCAAATCAATTATCACTCCCATGCAAATCAGTTGCAAGTTGAGCAAATATGATGATTCGAAGTCTACAGATCAGAGGCAATACAGGTCAATGATTGGAAGCCTACTATATGTGATAGCATCCAGACCAGATGTAATGCAGGCAATTGGACAGGTGGCACGATTTCAAGCAACACCAAAGGAGTCACATGTGTTAGCAGTGAAGAGGATTTTCAAATATATCAAAGCAACAAAAGAGTTTGGATTATGGTATCCAAAAGGAAGGGATCTATCACATATTGCCTACACAGATGCAGATTGGGCAGGTTGTATTGATGACCGATGAAGCACCAGTGGAGCAAGGTTCTACTTGGGTGAGTGTTTAGTATCATGGCTAAGAAAGAAACAATCATAAGTATCTGTATCTTTATCCAAGACAGAGTATATTGCAACAACATCATGTTGTACATAGGTTCTTTGGATGAAACAAACTCTGACAGATATACATGTTGAGTATGATAAGCCCATTCCAATCTATTGTGATAATACAAGCACCATCAATATCTCGAAGAACTTGGTGATGCACTACAAGACGAAGCACATTCCAATAAAGTATCACTTTCAACTGGAGCAGGTTGTAGAAAAGAACATTAGAGTTGAGTATGTGAGCACAAAATAACAAGTGGAAGACATCTTCACAAAAGCACTTCCATGGGAATCCTTTGAATATATTCGCCAAAGACTTGGAGTCATTTCTACTCCAAAATGAATTCTTTTTGAATGCTTATCTTATATATCTTAGATTTACATGAGGAAGCACCATAAGAGGACAGTTCAGTCAGGGGGAGCAACCCCAGATGGAAAGATACCTTTGCCATTGATGACAAAGGGGGATAGATTTATCAGATGCAAAGGACAGAGGCATGGTTCCAGGGGGAGCATGAGTGATATGATTTCATTATTTCATCAGAGTGTTTCCATCAATGCCAAAGGGAGAAATTGTTGATTAAGTTTGGTTGTCATTGATGTCAACCCTTGAAGAAAGCCCCGTAGCACAAAGATTGGGTAATGGACCCAAGATTGTTTGATGTAGAGATGAATCGTTATTGTCTTTTCATGGTTGATAATAAGTATAAATGGATGAACTCCAAATTGGTCCCCTTATGGTGAAAGCCCTCACGGAAAGACGCTTTGCGGATTTAGTTATCCTAGAAGTATGGTTAGAGAACCCATGCTTATTTGTGGAATAATGAGATGAACACCAGTGAATTTGTCAATGAAACTATCCTATATGGATAGTGATTTTCATTCCATTTCTGGTGGTATGTGGAACGTCACATAACTCCTCACGGTTAGAGAGTTATGGCCATGAGAAGTTGGAGAACCCAGGTTTGGGTAATGGACCCAAGTTTGTTTGATGGATAACAATATGCATTTTGATATATTTTCAGGTAATACTATTCTATATGGATAGTAAATGTCATTCCATTTCTAGTGGTATGTGGAACGTCACATAACTCCTCATGGTTTTAGAGTTATGGCCTTACGAAGTTGGAGGACCCTCATATGTTATTTAGAAGCCCCAAAAGGTCAAAGTAGTCAAAGTGGTTTAAGAGATTTTAAAAGGTAAATAATAAAGTGAAGTGATGAGTGTACTATAATTCAAAGTGAATACAAAATAAATTAATTCAATGATAAATTTAATGGAGAAATTAGAAGTGGGTTAACCCTAAAATAATGAAAGTGGGCAAAGTGACCTAGAAAATGTTTTTAAGGAAGCTACTTGGAGAGTATAAATAAGAGGAAAGGCTCTCTCATTTAAGACACACTTGAGAATATTGAACACCTATAGGTGTCTGAGGTAACCAAAGGATATCTAAGCCAAATTTTTGAGGAAAGTGAAGAAAAGAAGACCAAAATTCAATGAAGGATAAATTCTTTTGATGATGCTTTCTAAGGTATGTTTTTTTCAGGTCATCTCACCATTTTCGCAATAATTTTTTTTATAGAATGATTCAGACCGTGAAATTGCTATGAAATTGAGAAAACATATCCAAGTATCTATGGTAAAAAATTCATCTTGTGGGTCGTTGTATTTCTGGAGTTACACTTCGTGGAAAATAGGGTTTGTGGCTAGTCCCGAAACTAGTAAAAAACAGGTGTTTCGGGTAAAAACGTCATAACTTCTTCATAATAGATCCAAATTAAGTAAGACAAAATGTTTTGGTTAGAGTACAATCGTTATCATGTTGTGTAATAGTTTCATATAAATTCAACAAATATTCCGTGCGGGGCACGCTCTACAAGGTCGCTCTCTAGAATAAGCCAAAATTCAACAAGGTGTGCCATTTTTACCATAACTCATTTTTTGAGAGGTTCCAAGTAGTGACACGTGAAGGAATTGCATAAAACACACTGAATAACATTGTGTATCAGTTTCAGATCTTTATTCATTACATGTACAAAGTTATAATTATTTCAAGTTAGGGTTGTTGACTAATCCAAAACTAGTCTTGTGAGACTAAAGAAACGTTTGATGAAAATGCTAGTCTCTTGTTCTTAAAGTTAAGGAAGGTTTGCAGGTATGTGATCATATACACTAGATATATTACAGAGTTACAAATCATATTTGGATGATGAAATTGATGAGGGCTTTTGGTTGAGGTACAATTTGGGTACATGCTTGAGACAAGTAGTTGATGAGTTGGCACATACATGAGGTGTATAGTTGATGATGTTGGTACATATTGATGAGTACTTGACACATAATTGTTACATACATGGTACATGATTGGTTGTACTTGTTTATGGTATAGGTTGATTACAGATTGTTTGGTACAGGTTGGTGCATGGTTGATGCACTTGTTTATGGTACAGGTTGATTATAGGTTGAGGTACAGGTTGATGCATGGTTGATGCATGGTTCAGGTTTATTGGTACATATTTACAATGGCATATATCACAGTGATAGTGTGACAGTGGTTCCATCATTCTACTTTTACTTCAGGGCGGTTGGACGGGGCAAGGACAGGTGGTTGTAGCCAGAGAACATAGGGGGTTGTAGCCTCCTTCTGGTTGTAGCCAGATAATTGGGTAGTTGGAGCTTCCCTTAGGTTGTAGCCTGAGAAACTAAGGGGGTTGGAGCCTCCTTCTAGTTGCAGCTAGAAAACAAAGGAAGTTGGTGCTTCCAATGAATGTAATTATTCAAGACATATAAGATAAAACATTCCGTGGTTTTCTCCCGATTTGGGTTTCCACATAAAAAACTAGTGTACTGTGTATGTGTGTGATTGTTCATTTCTTATTGCTCATTATTGGATAATAATTCTACATTGATATAACACTTGGATTATTTGGAGAAAAAGAATTATAATTACGCTATTACTGATTCACTCCCCCTATCAGTAATTCAACAATTTTTGAATTTAAGAAAACAAAGGGGTTTTTGCATGAGGGAGTGAGGTGTCAATATGGAGAAAGGTTATAAATATAAGGGGGAATGAATATGTAAGAAGAACATAGAAGATGAGGAGAAAGGTTATAAATCTTAAGTCCCGTGGATTGGGGTTTTAGTTCAAAGAGTCTTAGGGGAAGATGTTTCGCTTGAGAAAGGCTAGGAGGTTAAACATTTGGAATTATGTGAGTTGGCATTGGTAAGAAACAAGAGATTAAAAATAGATCTGACAGTTGAAGGGCATTACTCTCTACATGTATAAATTTCATTTTATTTTTCATTCATTTAAATTAAGAACTAAATAGTTTAGTAAATGTAAATAATGTAGAAGCTCTAGGACATTAATATGAGTTGATTTTAGAAAAATAAATTTAACATTTATTGGAATGGAGTGGACTTTGGGACATTAATATGAGTTAATATGAGTTGATTTTAGAAAAACAAATTTAACATTGATTGAGCTGCAGTGATTCCAAAAGGCTTGAGATAAATTTGGTACCTTGTATGGTATGTGAAAATATAGATTGTTAATGTCTTTGTTTTGATGTCTTAGCGTTGAAGAGGGGTTTGTTCATAAAGAGGAGGATTCTTCCATTAAAACCCCATGATATTGTAATGGTTTCTTGTTCTTTATTTTAAATGATAACTTGTATAATCATTCAGATTTAGGAATTGCTTACAAGTTGTCATTAACATTATTAATATATTTTTGACTCTATTATATGTACTTTGAATTTTCTTGAAATTTTGAAAGGAAAATATATAAGTATTTCTTTTTGTTTAAAAATTCATTCTTATGACACGAAAATAGAAAATTCATTCTTATGACAGGAAACTTACAATATGTTCATGGTTGTTCATGGTTGGATTGGTTGTTTTTTTCCCAAGCTATATGGTATATAATTTTACCTGTATTTATTTATATTGATTTTCCAGGATAATGTTCTTTAGGATCTCGGAAAACGCGAAGGTATTTTATTTTGAGAAATAATTATGTGATTATTAATTTTTTTATGCTTTCGTGGAAGTTGTTTTCATCTATTTTCTCTCCGTAACATGCTGTGATAATTATGCTCAAGTGTGCCTAATGTGTAGATATATAGAAGTCAAGATTTACTTTATTTTTCCATAACAATAATAACGGTATTCAAACACTTATTCTATTGAGTGCAAAATTTCTATTTCCTTCTTTTTGAACTCAAGAATGAAAAACAACTCTTTAATGAGTTAAACTATCTATGTAAATAATATATATATATTTTCAAATGTTTTTGTGGTGGGAAACAAATTTATTATATAGGCTTTGATTTTTCTAAATTAATTTGTGAAATGTTAAGAAACGTGTTAATTGGTATGTTGTGTGTTTTAAATTTATATAGACTTTGAAGGTCAAAATTTTCATCTTTTATTTAGGAGAGTAATAGCATTTCTTAGTCTATAATCCGAATAAGACTTATGTAATCTATAACCACAAATCGAAAACAAATGTTGTTGTGTAAATAACACGTTTGTTTTATAATAATCTGGATAATTACTTAGAACGATACTATTTTCCATATATAATAAATAACATGTGTATTTTATAACAATATGGAGAATTACCGAGATCAATGTTATATTCCATATATATCCAATAATGTAATTTTTTTTCATTCTCATAATAGTCATCCCAATATTCTACTCCAATCCATAGGTTTTATCTTGCGTGACTCAAATATAAATCAACATTTGCATGGCAGCTTGTGTGATTGAAATATTGTTAGGATATTTAGACACTTAGGAGTTAGTTAAGATCAACTTGTTGTATTGTGTCATTAGGTAAAAGTGTGTTTCTTTAGTATGCATTTGTAACTAGTTAATCCGATGGTCATGATATGGTCCTACCATAGAGTGATCCGATGGTTCGTATTCTCCTCGATCTTAACAACTACATTGATTTGTGGCTTAACGCTTGATTGTTCCATGATCTATATTTAAAGATCATGGAGGGTCATTTTCTGATGATCAATTGTAATAAACTCTCTTGTAAATATCTCTGTAATATTTTCTTTTTCATTAATAAATTGCTCCAAGTGGCCACGTTGGCTGGGGTTGTGGATGTTTCCCTGTAGGGGTTTTACCACGTAAAAACATCGGTGTGTTGATCTTTGATCTTGTTGTGTGAGTGGTTATTGAAGGTGTTCTTCCTATATTGGAATACCTATGTTGTCGAACATGGTATCGGAGCACATTTGAAGACCCGCTCCCGTTGTAGATCAAGATTTTGAAGTTGTGTTGCCACATCTTTGGTTTTCTCTATTACTATACATTTATGGGCTGAGAGGACTATTCCATTGCATTCGAAGAACTTATTTCATTCAGTAACATTTTTTGTTTCACTTAATAAGGTTTCCATTTGCCCAAGATATGACCATTTCAGTCAGGTCTGGAGGTATAAAACTCAAATACACCCTTTTAAAATTTTTGCAGAGATAATATTTTTTCTTTATTTCAGTTTTATGTTTTTTATCTCTGGGTTGCTACTCTTTTTGATCCACGTATGATCTTTTCCCTATGCTCTAGGAAATCTCAACAAATCATAAATAAAGTGGAAAGGGTTTTCTTATCTCCATATGCTTGTTTCCATGTGCTTTGTGATGATCTCGGTAAATCATAAACAAAAAAAAAAATTGCATTTTCCGGGTAAGCTAACTGAGATCTAACCCTTGTTTTTGTCAAGAAGCGATTTTTTTTTTCTTGTGTGGACATATTTTTTTATGAGCATACTCTCCAAGGTTGTCATCATCATCAACAACAAAAACAACAACCCCAATCCTCCTTCTAAACAATATAATATGTTTTTCACTAGCTCACTTGATTAAAAGTTGTTTTATTAAGTAAGAGGTCTTGAGTTCAAGTCTTTTTTTTGTTACTTTTTTGGAAAAATTTCATACATCAATTGTAAAATGCATTTCACTCAAGTTATAAAAGTGAATCACTATTAAATAACTTTAATATTTTATTTTAAGTTATTTTGCATGCAACTTTCATTTACAAAGTAACTTAATTGTAAAAGTGATTCTAGCTTGTTCTATAAAAGTGGGTCACTTTATAAGTAACTTATTTAAAAGTGATATTATAGGCATAGTTAGGAGGAGCAACACCACATTGACCAACTTCATCTTGACACATGGCTCTTTGGTTACCGTTTATGCCTTTTTTTTCAAAAGGACATAACTTTCACATACAAAGTTCATTTTCTGTACTATTTTTTTTAAACAACCTATTTTTTTGAGATCTTTCCATCTAGACCATCAATTTCATATTTTTATGCATATTTTAATACATAATATCCTCATTATATTTTGCTTACTAGTACCAACTACTTCTCATGGAAATCCCATATGGAGGATGTGTTAAGAAGTAAATGATTGTACTGGATTACCTTGGGGAAATAACTATAGCCCACTAATGATGAAAATAAATTCAAATGGTCCAATAAGAATGATGAAACACGTGGACTAATCAACATGTCCATCTCTCATGATTTAATATTTCACCTTCAAAGAATTGATGACCCTAATGATGCTTGGGCAAATCTTGAAACTATGCTTGGTAAACAAAATATCAATCAAGCCCACCAATTGGAGAATCAGTTAACGACCTTAAGTCCAAATTATTTTCCTTGCATTGGAGATCACTTATCCAAGTTAAAAACACTTAGAATTTTATGTATATAATGCAAAATAGATCTGCCGGAAGATCAATGCATATATGTTATTCTTTCTAAGCTTGGTTGTGCATATTCTATTTTTGGATCTACCTTTTATGCCACCAAAGAAGCTCTGGGAGTGTTTATAAAAAACCATCTCTTGAGTCCTTTTTTGATGCTCTGATTCAAGAGCAAGATAAACTTCTACAACTTGGATTGATTAGAACTGTAGGTACATCCAACAAAGTCTTAGTGGCTTAGCAGAAAGATAAATACAAGAATCCCAAGTAGCAACGTCCTCACCACAACAACAAGCAAAACAAGGGTCCCAAATCCTTTTAGCCAACTTTAGCTCCTAATGGTGACAAATGAACAAATATAAAAGTAAAAATACTGACATACATTGCAACTTTTGTGGGAAAGATGGTCATGAGGAGTTCAATTTTTTTAAGAAGATGGCAGCTTTGGAAGCAACGATGAAGAAGAAAAACATCAGTATTGATTCTACTAATTCTTCTTCTTCTCATGGACATGCACTTTCTGCTTCAAGTTTCTCCTTCAATGCAACTTCTACTTTTTCTTATGATAAGTGGCTTATTGATTATGGAACATCTTATCATATGACCAAAGTTAAAGCCATATTTTCCACTCGTAATGATTGTAATTCCAATAAAATATTTGTTGGTGATGATATATCTCTCAGTGTTGTATGTTTCAGAACATTTCAAGTAGATAATGGTCATTTCAATGATGTATTAAATATGTTTCAAGTATTTTCTGCAAGCTTCTATCAATGTATCAAATCTCTCATTCAGGTGAAGATAAAACCGTAGAGTTTTCACCTCACCAAGTTGTAATCAAGAATATAAAAGATCCTAAGCATGTTCTCACAATTTGAATTGTTGATGATATTACTAGGTTATACAAGTTTGACAACTTTGGGTCATCATCTTTTCCATCAATTTTTGTTGCTCACAATGATGACTAGAACAAACTTTGGCATGAGTGGTTTGGTCATCTAAACTGTCGCTCATTGCAACAACTATGTAACAACAAATGGTGACTGGTCTACCTTTTGTTTCTTACAGAGATGGTGTTTGTGTCGGTCGTGTTCTCGAAAAACATCATTGTGACATTTTGAAAAACATGCCTCTTGGCATGCCTCGACCCCTTTGCAACTTGTTCATAGTGACTTGTCTGGTCCACTTTCTTCTCCTTGTTTTTCTAGGTGCAAGTATTTCTTAACTTTCATTGATGACTTTTCTAGACACACTTGGGTTTACTTCTTGAAACTTAAGAATAAAGTGTTTGACAAGTTTTTGGCTTATAAGGCCCTTGTAGAAAAAAAATATGGTCATCAACTTCAAATGTTAAGAACATATAATGGAGTCAAATATGTGAACACAATTTTTACAAGCTACTGCATTGCACAAGGCATCCAAATGCAACACACTGTTCCATATACACCATAATAAAATGGTGTTGTTGAGTGAAAGAATCACACATTAAAAGAAATCAATAATTGTATGATCCAATCTAAGGGATTAAGTATTAATTATTGGGCAGAAGCCATTAACTGTGAAAATTACATGGTAAATCACACTCCCACTAAGGCTCTAAAAAATATAACACTGAAAGATGCATGCGATAAATTTAAGCCATATGTAAGTCACTTTTGTGTATTTTGGTAGTGTAGCATGGACTCACATCCCTGATGAGAAAATGAAAGCATTGCAACCTAAAAGTGAGAAGTGTATATTTGTTGGTTATTCTGAAGATGCCAAAGGTTACATACTTTTTCAACCTCATTCTAATGAAATTATTATTAGAAGAGATGCTATCTTTAATGAAAATATCTTGTCCTGCGAGCCTAATTCAGTGTTTTTTTTTCCATCTTCGGCCTGTGAGCCATCTTCGACGTTTGTGCCTTCTTCTCTTCCTATTTTGGTTTCTTCTTCTTCAAATGATGATAGTGAGGTTGAAAATCCACCCATGCATGCTCACCTTCCTCTAGATGAGTCCAATGAACATGAACCTGCACCAAAACCACCACTTTCTAGATGGGTCCGTTCAACACAAGAAGAAATTGGTGATCTTGTTGGTGATCCTTCAAATCAGCGTCAGACTCGTTCAAAGTTCTAGCAATCCTCTTCTCTTTTGGCTAAAGTTTCAAAGACTCATGATCCAAAGACATTTGTAGAAGATTCAAGTCATCCATATTGGGATACAACAATGAATGAAGAGTATTTCTCTTTAATGGAGAATGATACTTGGGATCTTGTACCTCTTTCATGTTAGAAAAACAGGATCGTGGAGCAATAAAATAAAACAAATGCGGAAATAAAACACAGAAGATACACAATACAATAGAGACAAAAATATACGTGGTTCACCTAGTGTGGGCTATGTCCACCAGAGAATTTTCTAGGTCCTTCCTTTATTATTATCCAACAAATGAAGGGATACAACCTACAACACACCCATTGTAACTTTCTCTTCTTTATCTCACAATATCCTCACTTAGAATACAATATTCACCATGATCCATAGCCACAATACATTTCCCTCATAAAAGATGGTTTCCTTCTAGGGAAAAAAACCCTAACATAACTTCTACTGTCAGATCTGCAACCTTATAATGAACGGTCTAGATTTACAATGAAATTACATTATACATTTACAAGGTAGCCCCCCTCTGCACTCCCCTGCGTGGAGGAGTGTACATTCTTCCAGGGTGTAAATTCTTCATGGGGTATAAAAACGACTGAAAACAAAGACCTCTGAATAAAAAAGATAATCAGGATCCACAACAAACAATCTCCCACTTGAAGACTGATCTCAACAACTCCACCGCTGTTGTATCTTCTAGACTATGAACCTTTTTGGACTTGGAAAATTTCTCATCTTCATCTTCATGCTTGAAGACCAACTAAAACTGAGAAGGAACTCAATTTCTCCCTGGTTACTCCCTTTTTTAACATGTCTGAAGGATTATGGCTAGTGCATATCTTTTCCAACTTCAAATGTCCATCTTCCAAGACAGATCATATGAAATGATACATGAGTTGTATATGCTTAGTCTTCGAATGGAAGGTTGGGTTCTTTGCAAGATGAATGGCAATCTCACTGTCACAGTACAATCTTCTATTCTCCTACTTCTTTCCCAATTCCTCCATAAACCTCTGTAACCAAATCATTTCTTTACTAGCCTCTGTAGCAACAACATACTCTGCTTCTGTTGTTGAAAGTGCAACAAGCTTTTGCAGTTTCGAAATCCAACTTACTATTGTTCCACCTATACTAAAAACATACCCTATGGTGCTCCTCCTACTATCTTTATCACCTGTCATATCTGAATCAACATATCCATGTAGAACAATGTCTGAACATTCAAAACATAATGCATGAGTAGCAATACCTCTCAAATAACTGAGAATCTACTTTACCTCCTCCCAATGTTCTTTACCTGGATTGTTCATATACCTTCTCACAACTCCCACTGCATGTGAAATATCTGGTCTTGTGCAAACCATCACATACATCAATCTGCCAACTGTTGATGAATAAGGGACCCTGGACATGTATTCTATCTCCTCCTGTGTCTTGGGACACATTTTCTTAGTTAATTTGAAATGGTTGGCCAAAGGTGTACTAACTAGTTTTGCATTCTGCATTCTAAACCTCTCCAACACCTTCTCTATGTACTCACCCTGAGACAATGTCAATTTGCAATTTTTCTCCTCTCTTGTTATTCTCATACCAAGGATTTTCTTTGCAACACCCAAATCCTTCATTGCAAATGAATTAGCTAATTTCTTCTTGAGCACATTTATATCCTGCATATTAGACCCCGCAACAAACATGTCATCTACATACAATAGAAATATAATATAGCTTCCATTTTCTAGCATTTTAAAATAAACACAGTGATCAAAATGACATATACTATAACCTTATTCTATCATAAACCTGTCAAACTTCAAATACCACTACCTTGGAGCTTGCTTTAGGCCATACAAGCTCTTCTTCAACCTGCATACCAAATTGTCCTAAATGTAGATTTTAACCTTGTAAAATATTTACTGCAAACATATTTTTAGTTAAAGAACATAAAAGATACAATGGAAAATACAAACATTACACATAGATTTTTCCCTTGGAAACCCAAACCGGGAAAACCAACATATTCTATATTCATTCATCGTGATACATTGCTTACAATACAATATACATATAGGAGCCAGCGACATCCAAAACCCTAACCCAATGACCTGGATTAGTCAACAACCCTAATCCCTTAATCGGAAATAGAAAACCATCGGCAAAAAACCATGTGCTGAAAAACCACCCAACAATGGACACGAAAATCGAGGCAACACACAAAAAAAGGCAAAAATGCGACACATTTCTCGAGGATATTTTTTTTCTTGGGGGCGCTGCCCCCGAACCCCTGCACAGGGGATTTCGCCTCCCTGCACCCCCCCTCAAACTACTCGTGGAAATAATATAACACATACCCAACATTCTCCCACTTGTTGTTTTTTTTGCATACAAGGGGTTACAGGGTTACATAGTCAACAGTCCAGGGCAACAATGCCCATGGATCCTCTACACCAAGAGAACTTCTCAGTGCTTACATATTTTGTTAATGAATCTACAACATTCTTCAAAGTGTCCACCTTCATTAGTAATACTTTCTTTTCTTCAACCATGTCTCTCACAAAGTGATATTGAATATCAATATGATTTGTCCTTGAATGATAAGTCAATTTCTTCGCCAAAAAAATTGCACTCTGATTGTCACAATCTATCCGTATAGCTTGTTGTACCAACCCAATACCTGAACAAAATCTTTGTAACAACACTGCTTCCTTACTTGCATGAGTGGCTTCCATGTATTCAACTTCTATAGTTGAAAGTGCCACTACAACCTGTGTTTTTCTTATCCAACTTATTTCTCCTCCAAACATGTTAAACACATACCCACTTGTAGATCTCCTATGATCTAGATCTACAACCCAGTATGCATCCACAAAACCATGTGTATCCACCACTCTTTCCAATCCCGGTCTTCCTTGGTAGCACAATCCATAGCTAGCAGTGCTACACAAATACCTGAAAACCCTTTTTACTGTTTTCCAATGCTCCTTCCCTAGTTTTGACATATACCTACTCAAAACACCCACTGCATGTGCAATGTACGGTCTAATACAGACCATTGCATACATCAAACTTCCAATTGCACTCGCATATGGAACACAAGACATGTACTCCTCCTCTTCCCGTGTCTTGGGACATCGATCCATAGATAAATTTACACCAGGAGGAATAGGAATCTTGACCGGTTTACATTCCTACATATTAAACCTCTGCAATATTGTCTTGATATATTTTCTCTGATTTAACCAGAGTTTCCTCTTTTTCCAATCTCTTTTAATTTCCATGCCTAAAATGAAACTTGAAGCACCGAGATCCTTCATGTCAAATTTAGAGGATAACTGAGTTTTCACATCCTGTATAATCTCCTTGTTGTTTTCTATCAACAACATGTCATCCACATACAAGACCAAATAAATCAAATGATTACCAATTAATTTAAAATACACAAAATGATCCTCTTTGCTTCTTGTGAAGCCAAGTCCCAGCATATAAGTATCAAATTTTTTATACCACATCCTTGGTGATTGTTTTAAACCATACAGGGACTTTTTCAACTTGCATAACATCTCCTTCCTTCCCTTCATAACATAACCTTCTGGTTGCTTCATATAGATTTCTTCTTCCATATCCCCATGTAGGAATTCTATCTTCACATCCATCTATTCTACTTCAAAATCAAATGCAACAACAACATATAACAAAAATCTTATAGAGGTTAACTTGGAAACAAGAGAAAAATCTCACCAAAATCAATTCCCTCAACCTGGGAATAAACCTTTGCTACGAACCAAGCTTTGTATTTATCCACTTTCCTTCTACATTCGATTTCTTTTTAAATACCCATTTGTTGCCAATGGGATTTTTTCCAATTGACAACTCCACTAGATCCCAAGCCTCATTCTTATCCAAAGATGCCATTTCTTTGTCCATGGCCCTTTTCCAGACATTTCCATCCTCTAAATCCACTGCCTCCTTGACAGTTCTAGGATCATCATCAATAATAGACAAAGCAAAATTTGAACGAAAATCAAATGGAGTATACCTTTCCGGTAGCCTTCTTTCTGGAACCAATCTCCTCAATACTGGAGTATGAGGATCTTCTTCTTCTGATTCCCGTTCTTCTGTAGAGTTTGACTCATAATCTTTTAAATCAAACTCTATTTTATCTCGTTCTTCCTTACTTGGTAGGACTTCCTGTTTAACAACATCCTTCATTTCTCTAAATACCACATCTCGACTATACACTACCTTCTTAGTTTCTGGGTTCCAAATCTTATAACCTTTGAGACCATCTTTATATCCAATAAAGATACACTTTTCAACATTCTTATCTAGCTTACTCATGTTTTCGTTTGGAACATGAACATATGCATCACAACCAAATACCTTGAGAGAAGGTTTCTTACCAGTCCATATCTCTTGTGGAGTCTTGTCATCCAATGCTGATGAGGGTGATTTGTTGACCAAGTAACATGCAGTACCCACTGCCTCTGCCCAAAATTCTTTCCCTAACTTGGCACCACTGAGCATGCACCTTGCTTTTTCCATTAGCATCTTGTTCATCCTTTCTGAAACTCCATTATGATGAGGTATATATGGAGTAGTCTTCTGCCTTGCTATACCACACTTCTTACATAATTATTCAAATTCATTGCCGCAGAACTCTCCACCATTATCTGTTCTCAGCACCTTAATTATTTTCTTTGTTTGATTCTCAACAAGAGCTTTAAAATCTTTAAACCTATCAAAGACTTCAGATTTCTTCCTGAGGAAATATATCTAAGTATTCCTCGAGAATTCATCTATAAATGAGACATAGTACACATATTTTCCCAATGATGGGACCGATATGGGTCCAAAAACATCACTATGAACTAGCTGTAAAATTCCTTCTGCCCTCGTTGCACCAGAAGAGAATCTTACCCGATTCTGTTTCCCATATACACAATGTTCACATAAATCAAAATCCAGAGAGTAGTTAGACATACCTTCAACCATACCTTTACCATGTAGTAGTCGAAGATCCTTCTCTCCGATATGCCCCAGTCTTTGATGCCACAACATAACCTTTTCTCCAGAGACTCTAGGAGTTCTTTCTTCTTCAACTCCAATATCAGGAACAATGGAACTATTACACCCATCACTAATAGTGATTCCTTGCATCTTATACAGAGTTCAAAACTGAACTCCTTTCAATAGCACCATTTCTCCTCGAATCATCCTGGAGGTTTCCTTTTCAAATATTGTTTTTACCCATGCATTGTCCATCTTTCTTACATAAATAAAATTTCTAGCCAAACCTGGGATGTGTATAACACCAGGTAGTGTTCTAATCCTTCCATATATGAGCCTCAACTTGACTTTTCCTTGTCCTATGATTCTGGTTGTCGAATCATCACCTAAGAAAACATTGCCTCCATCATACCTTTCATATTCATAGAACCACTCCCTGTGGAGAGTCATATGAAAAGATGCACTCGATTCAACCAACCATGTCTCATGATCTGCATGTGTGCTTGAAGAAGCCAAGTACACATCCCCTCCTTCTTCCTTGGAGGTCTTTTCTTCTGTAGAAGGAGATTCTTCAGATCCCTTCTTTTTCTCAACTTTGGATCTACACTGCTTCTTGTAGTGCCCTTCTTTTCCACATCTCCAACATACCTTTACAAACTTTTAGGGAGATTTAGATCTACCCTTAGAATTAGATCTCCCACTTGAGAAATTAGATCTATTTCTTTCCTGGGAGCATCCTCTTGCAAATAATGCGTCTGTGCTCTGTCCTTCCATATTCTTCTGTCTCATCTCCTCCGACAATAAGGATGAGACCACTTCAACAAACTTCAAGGAAGTTTTATTACTACCTATGGGCACAACCAGAATATCCCACGAGTCTGGTAAAGAACACAGTAAACTAATACACTTATCTTCATCTGAAATTTTAATCTCAACATATACTAACTGACTTACCACAGTATTGAAAGCGTTCAAATGTTTTGCCACAGAGTCTCCATCTCTCATCCTCAAAATATACAACTTCTTTCTTAGGAATAATTTATTTACTAGGGACTTAGATTGATACAACTTCTCCAACTTATCCCATAAATCCTTGGTTGTAGCTTCCTCTGACACATTTAGTAATAATGAATCTGAGAGACACAGTCGGATTGTGCTATTCGCCTTCTGATCCAACTTTTTCCAGTCATTTGCTAAAGTTCTTGTAGGTGCAGTACCTGGATCTACCGTGATCAAGTGATATTTTTCCACCAACAGATCTTCCATCTTGAGCTTCCATGACTCAAAATGTTGCCCATTAAACTTCTCGATCTCCATTTTCGAATTGATTTCCATTTCTTTTCACCTAAAAAATCAATACCATAGATCTCCCACTGTAACAAGTCTTACCACAGTCCCGAGCCAAACCCTTGACCATAAAGGCGTCCCCCTGAAGCCAACAAAGCTTTGAGACCAAATGTAGATTTTAACCTTGTACAATATTTACTGCAAACATATTTTCAGTAAAAGAACAGAAAAGATACAATGAAAAATACAAACATTACACAAGATTTTTCCCTTGGAAACCTAAATCGGGAAAACCAACATATTCTATATTCATACATAGTGATACATTGTTTACAATACAATATACATATAGGAGCTAGCAGCATACAAAAACTTAACCCAATGACCTGGATTAGTCAACAACCCTAATTCCTTAACTAGAAATATAAAACCATCGACAAAAAATATGTGTTGAAAAACTGCCCAACAATGGACACGAAAATCAAGGCAACACAAAAAACAAGGAAAAAATGCGACACATTTCCCGGGGATTTTTTTTTCTTGGGGACGCTACCTCCGAACCCCTGTGCGGGGGGCTTTCACTTCCCTGCACCCCCCCTCAAACCCCCCTGTGTGCTCGGCGCAACACAGACTCTACTACTCGTGCAAATAATATAACACATACCCAACACCTTGACCTCATACCCCTGTGGCTGCTGCATATAAATCTCTTCCTCCAAATCCCCATGGAGAAAAGTTGTTTTTACATCTAACTATTCAAGATGCAAATCTTCTACTATCACAAGACTTAAAATAGTCCTATTTGAAGTCATTTTAACAATATGAGAAAATATTTCATCAAAATGTATACCTTTCTTTTGTGCAAACCCCTTTACAACAAGTCTAGCCTTGTACTGCTTTTTTCCTCCATATTCTTCCTTCAACTTGTAAATCCATTTATTCTGCAATGCTCTTTTTCCTGTAGGAAATTGAATCAAGTCCCAAGTCTGGTTATTTATGAAGGAATCCATTTCCTCTTTCATGCCTTGCTCCCACTTCTTTTTGGTGTCTACCTGCATTGCCTCTTCATGACATTCTGGTTTACTAGAATCAATCAACAATAAATAATACAATGAAGGAGAGTATCATTCAAGGGGTCTACTTAACCTGGTATATCTTCTAACAACACTTGCAGGAGTTTGAGGTACCTATTGATTATGTTTTTGTACATTATGATTTTTGGTACCTTTGGAATTTCTTTTTTAGTGATCTCATCAATCACTTTGTATTTTGGTTTTTCTTTTTCCTGTTTCTTTCCCTGTAACTGATCTTTGTACATGACCTTCTCATTGAATATGACATCTCTAATCCTAATGATTT
Source organism: Picea engelmannii (assembly GCA_009831015.1). NCBI lineage: Eukaryota > Viridiplantae > Streptophyta > Pinopsida > Pinales > Pinaceae > Picea > Picea engelmannii. The sequence goes on along the minus strand of ML789383.1, from coordinate 153,715 downwards.
TGTTATTTTCATAATCTCATAAGCGATAACCAAAATGATTAACATCATATCCAATAAAGGTACACTTCTTAGATTTTGCCTCAAGCTTTGTTCTATTTTCTTTATCAATATGGACAAATGATTCATAACCACAAGTCTTCAAAAAAGAATAGTTTATCTTTTTACCTGTCCTTGCCTCCTCTGGAATTCTACCATCCAAAGAGCTTGAAGGTCCTATGTTTATTACGTAAACAACAATATCTACAACATCTGCCCATAACTGTAAGGGAAAACCAACATGCAATCTCATACTCCTTGCACACTCCATGATTTCCCTGTTCATCATTTCCAACACACCATTTTCTTGTGGTGTTCCTCGAACTGTCTTCTTTATATGAATCCCATGGTATGAACACTAATCATCAAAATCCTTACTGCAATATTCACCTCCATTGTCTGATCTGAGACACTTCAACCTTTTTCCTGTCTCATTCTCAACCAAAGCTTTCCATTTATTAAAAGTATCAAAACACCATATTTTTGTCGAATGCAATAAACCCAAGTTTTTCTAGTTGCATTATCAATAAAAGTAACATAACAATGAGACCCACCAAGAGATGATACCTGGGTTGGTACCCATACATATGTATGCACAATCTCTAACCTTTCACTCTTCTTTTCTTTTCCGACTCTGAGAAATCTGACTCTCTTCTGTTTTCCATAAACACAATGCTCATAGAAATCCAAATCAATTTGTTTAAGATTTAACAACAAATTTATTTTGTGAAGTATCTGCATCCCCTTCTCACTCATGTGTCCAACCCTATGATGACACACTGATGTATCCACTCTCGTAGAAGCTAAAGAGATAGAAGAATCAATATTACCAGTAGATAAATATAATGTACCTACCTTCTCTCCTTTTTCTATCACCAATTATCCTTTGGTGACGTTCCACACCTTATCTGTAAATATGGATATACAACCTTCACTTTCCAACAACCCTGTTGAAATCAGATTTTTCTTTAGATTTGGAACATGTCTTACCTCTTTCAACAACCATTGGTTTCCATTTCTTTGCTTTATTTTTACCTTTCCCATTCCAACAATTTTGCATGGTGCATCATCACCCAAATGAAACTGTCCAAAATCACCTTGAACATAATCTAGAAAATGTTTCCTATGGGGAGTGACATGAAATGAAGCCCCTGAATCTACTACCCAAGACTCATAAATATTATATATAGAAAGAATCAAAGCATCTTGTAACACATCACCTATTACATTTGCTTTCTGATTTTTCTTCTGTTGTCCATCTCTTTGTTTCTTTGGAGCTCTGCAGTCTTTCTCCACATGTCCTTTCTTCCCACAATTCCACCCCTCTATCTTTCCTAGTATGGATTTGGATCTACCCTTCCTAGGATTCCCACAGTTTCCCGAGCCCTTCCCTCTATCCTTTTGTCTTCCCCTGTTCTCCATGTTCAACGCATCCCCTGATGTCTCACCTGTGTTTTTCCGTTGCAATTCCTCACTTAGGATAACACCAAAAACAACATCAAATTTTAAAGTGTTTGAACCCGAGACAAAGTTACTTATATCCATGACCAAGTCGTTCCATATTTCTCACAATGAGTACAAGATTAGAAGAGCCTTGACCTCATCATCAAAGTCCACTTTTACAAAACTTAGTTGATTAGTAACCATATTAAATTCATTTAAATGATCTACAACAGACCCACCTTCTGACATCTTCATGTTAAATAATATCTTCATTAGAAATACCTTATTGGACGCCGAGGGTTTTTCATATAGTTTCTCCAATGCATCCATCAACTCCTTCGTTGTCTTTTCTTTCGAAATATTGAAAGCCACTGACGTTGTCAGGCTCAGCCGTATCGTTCCTAGTGCCTTTATGTCAAGAACCTCCCATTCTTCATCCTTCATGGACGTCGACTTCTTTGTTATTCCACCCAATGGTAGGAATAGATCCTCCTGATATAAATAATATTCCATTTGCATCTTCCATAACTGATAGTTTTGGCCGTTAAATTTCTAGACCCTAAACTTTCCATCATCCGCCATTGCTCCCACTCGAACCAAGAACCCTCTTTTCCTGTGAGTTACCTTTCGCTCTGATACCAGTTGTTAGAAAAATAGGATCGTGGAGAAATAAAATAAAACAAATGCAGAAATAAAACATAGAAGATACACAATACAATATAGACATAGATATACATGATTCACCCACTGTGGGCTACGTCCATTAGAGAAATTGCTAGGTCCTTTCTTTATTATTATCTAACATATGAAGGGATACAACCTACAACACACCCGCTGTAAATTCCTCTTCTTTCTCTCACAGTCTCCTCACTCATAATACAATATTCATCACGATCCATAGCCACAATACATTTCCCTCATAAAAGAGGGTTTCCTTCTAGGGAAAAAAACCCTAACATAACTTCTACCGTTAGATCTGCGACCTTATAATGAACGATCCAGATTTACAATGAAATTACAATATAAATTTACAAGGCAACCCCCCTCTGCACTTCCCCGCGTGGAGGAGTGTACATTCTTCCGGGGTGTAAAGTCTTCATGGGGTATAAATGTGGCGGAAAACAAAGACCTCCAAATCAAGAAGATAATCAGGGTCCACAACCAACATGTCGAAAGGAAGAAAACTTGTCAGATGTAAATGGGTCTATAGAACTAAGTATGCATCATATAGAAGTGTTGAGAGACATAAGGCTTGATTATTTTCCAAAGGGTTCTTTCAAGTTGAAGGCATTGACTATAATGAAACCTTTTCCCCCGTAGCCAAAATGAATTCCATCTGCCTTTTTCTATCCCTTGCTTCCTCACATAAATGGGAGGTCTATCAGATGGATGTGAAATCCACCTTCTTCATGGGGATTTGCAAGAATAAATATACATGGAATAACCTCTTGGCTATGTCCAGAATGACTCCAACCTTGTTTGTTGCCTTAAGAAATCTCTCTATGGTCTTAAGCAAGATCCTTGAGCTTGGTATGCCAAAATGGAAAATTTTCTTCTTGACACCAACTTTTTAGATGCCATTATGATCTTAATGCCTATACTAAGAAAGTAGGAATCCATCTCATAATTCTTGTTCTTTATGTTCACGATCTTATACTCACTAGTAGTGACCCAAAACTTTTAAACCATGTGAAAACCATCCTTAAGTATAAATTTGAAATGATTGACTTAGGCTATTTGCACTATTTCCTTGGCCTCCAAGTTTTTCAAACCAAGGAAGGAATTTTTCTTTCCTAGTCTAAGTACGCTTGTGGCCTTCTTCGTTGCTTTCACATGGAAGATTCTAGACCAACCCCTTCTCCCTTATAGTTTGGAGTCAAACTTGCTGCCACCTGTACTTCTCCTGAAGTTGATGCCACTTTGTACCTTTAATTAGTTGGTAGCCTCTTATACTTGACTCATACTCATCATGATCTTTCCTTTGTTGTTGGTCTTGTTGTCCAGTATATGAAAACACCCCATGAAAACCATTGGAAATCATATAAGAGGATACTTCGGTATGTTCGGGGTACAATTCAGTTCAAGATACAATATAGTTCATGGGGGACTCCTTTATTGGTTGGTTTCACTAATTTAGATTGGGGCGATGACCCTAATGATCAAAAGTCTACTGCAGGTTATGTTTCCAGCCTTGGTTTATGACCTGTCATTTGGGCCTATAAGAAAAAAATAGGCTACTGCTCTTTCTTCAATAGAAGTAGAGTATTAAGTAGCAATTAATGCAAGTCAAGAAGCCTTGTGGCTTTGATAGATCCTTTCAGAGTTTGGATTCCAACAAAAACATCTAACCACCCTTTGGTGCGACAATCAGAGTGTCATCAAGCTCTCTAAAGATCCATTTCAACATTCGTGCAAGAAACACATTGAGCTACACATGCAGTTAAAGTTCATTCATGATCGAGTTATTGAAGTGCTCTTTTGCCTGATAGAAGATCGTGTTGCAAACATTTTCACAAAGTCTCTTACAAAAGCAAAGTTTTCCAAACTTTGATATATGTTAAGAGTTCAGGTAGTTGTCATTAAGGGGGGATAGGCTCTAATGCCTCCTTCCTTGTCCTATTGTGTCACCTTTGTAAATCCTTCAATCCTATCCCAAGTTGTTCTCAAGGGGGGATGTTAGGATATTTAGACACTTAAGAGTTAATTAAGATCAACTTGGTCTATTGTGTCATTAGGTAAAAGTGTGTTTCTTTAATATGCATTAGTATGCATTTGTAGTTTGGTAATCCGACGATCACGATATGTTCCCGACATAGAGTGATTTGATGGTTCATATTCTCCTCGATCTTAATGACTACATTGATCTGTGAATTAACACCCGATTGGTCCATGATCTCTATTTAAAGAGCATGGAGGGTCATTTGCTGATGATCGATTGTGATAAACTCTCTTGTAAATATCTTTGTAATGTTTTCTTTACCATTAATAAATCACTCCAAGTAGCCACGTTGATTGGGGCCATGAATGTTTCCCCATAAAAAAATTACCACGTCAAAACATCGATCTTTAATGTGATCGTGTGAGTAATTATTGAAGATATTTATCCCCTATTAAAATATGTTGTTGAACAGATATAAATACCCCCAAAAAAATAATAACTATCATTAAAATAATTCATTTACATAGATAACGTGTTCATATTTATCATAACCACAGACCTAACAACAATTTTTTTGTCATAATTGTGCGAGGAGTGAGTGAAGTGAGAAAAGAGCTATGAATGATCTATTCGACACCCGTAGTAGTCTATTATATATATGAAGGAATATTTATATCTTTAAATATTTATAAGAAATAGTCACATTATATGGTAATCCATCACTATCAAAAGTCAAATTCATGCAACTTTGTAAAAGTAAAGAAAGTTATAAATTACAGGGTGCTCCTTATTAGTTTGATACCATG
>ML789383.1:124695-135406 GCA_009831015.1 Picea engelmannii | reverse complement strand
GAAACAACATGATGTATACTATCCATCCATGGGTGTTGTATCTGCATGTGCATTTTCCTTCATGTCCAAATACCTTCATCAATCTTGCGGTCCAAAACCTATGACTAGGGTTGACATCAATGACAACAACCAATCTTCCAACAACTTACACCCTAACAACCTTGTAGAGAATCTTGTCATCGAATCATTTATGTCATTGATATTGATCCCTCTATTCCCTCTATCTGTGCCATATCTTTCCTTAATTTCATTAGAAATGGCCTTTGACTTCATCTTGTCATCTAGACATTGTTCTGGCTTCTCCCCATCTGTGGGTAGCCCAATAATTCATGCTATTAAGTCCACATTGATAGACACTTTCCTATCCATCCATAAGACAAATCCAAGAACCCTTTATAGGATTCGTTTCACACATCCGTTGATGTATTTAACGCGCCCAAAGTGCGGTATATCCAATAAGTTCATAATCCCTGTGTTATAGATCTCTAGGATCCACTGTGCAGGCTCCAACAATGGCACACATGATGGGCCCTTTCCTCTACATTTCATGTAGTTGTGATGAGACAAATATGGTAATTTGACGGTACCTGCTACATCATGGTATGAATAATTTATACTGTTCACACCTCCTATCATTTCATCATCCACTTTTACTCAATCCAGGATCTTTGGCATTACAATTACCAACTCTGCCTGTGCGTGTGGTATTCCTTGCGCACTGCTTTCAACCCGAACTTTCTTTTTCTCGTGCGAGGACAACACCCCAACCTCAGGTACACCCTCTTACTCTATTTCTTGTTCTTCTTCCGACTCTAGGACCTGCTTCTCTAAAACCATGGCTTGTTCTTTGTCCTATGGCCCTTTTCTTTTCGATGCGTCCGACTCTGTTCTTTCCGCATCTTCCTCAGGCTTCCTGACCTCCTGCAATGGGTTTTCTTCCTCCTCCAACTACATGTTATGTGGCTCATACTCTGGCGTATGGATTTCATCCACATAAACTACTGTTGGCATGCCCTGTGTCCCTATTTGTGTCGCCCGAGCGCTACTTCTTGTGTTTCGACCGACCCTACTCGGTGCTCTAACTCATGGTGGCAGAATATTTCTAGAATCTGAACTGTTGTGCTACAAATCTCAACCTGCTACCAAGAATTCTCACTCTCTTGCACTTAGGGTTCGCTCTTCGTTCTTCTCCTTAGATAAAAACACAAATGACTTCATTTCCCCCCTTTTTCTGACTTTATAGCAGGACGACGTACTGACAGCTTTTTAGCACTGATAGTTTTCGCTTTTTCACTTTTTCCCGTGCACTGCATTTTGTACCTGTCAACTTCTTTCCAGTGCATAGTGTCTTTAACACTGGTTTTTCTACGATGCACTATTAATGCTGATAATTCTATTACATCAAAACCTTATAGTATTCTCCTATATTTTTTGTCTTTTTGTTACATTTCTTCTTTTTATGGATTTTTGTCGTTTTTTTATAGCATCTACCATATACAATATGTACAATCATACCTCCTCTTTCTGTTTTTACCTCAGGTTGTAGGTCGACTGTCTTGATAGAACTTCAGTTGACTTCCATTCACCAGTCCTATGATATTCTTCCCTGTAATATCTTTTAGTTGCACAACACCTCCATTTGTGATGGCCTCTACCTGATAAGGCCCTAAATAGTGCATCTTGAACTTCCTAGGGTGTTGTAGATACATGATTTCATAGAGGAGAACTAGATCTCCTTCCTTAAATCTTTTCTTCTTTATGTTCCTATCATGCCAAGCTTTGTCCTTCGCTTTCTGTTCTTCTTGGTGAAATCCTGCTAGAATTTTGTCTTCTTCCAGCTCGATCAACTGATACAATCTTTCTTGCGCAACACCTTCTTCTATCATGTTGGTGATCGCTACAATGTGCATACTAGGTACTAAATAATACAATGGAACTACTGCTTCCTGCCCATACACCAGTCTGAATGGTGTCTGTCCTGTAATCTTATTGGATGTAGTCCTATAATCCAATAACACTACTGATACCTTCAAATCCAAATCATCCTTATTCACATTGCAAATCTTTGTCAATGCATTTTCTACAATCTTGTTAAAATATTCTATTGTACCATTTTCCTGGGATGGTAAGGTGTGCTCTTCTGATGATGTATCTCAAATTCTTATGTCATAACTCTGATTGTACTATTAATAAAATGAGTTCCCTGATCATGCAACCAAATTATGGGAAATCCAAATCTAGTCACCACATTCTCAAAGAGAAACCGCGTTACAGTTTCTGCGTCGTAATCCTTCACTGGGGCTGCGTCTGCCCATTTGGTTAAGTATTCTGTCGCAGTGATGATATATTTGGCTCCTGAGCTCCTTGCTGGTGGGTTAATGGGTCAAATGAAATCCACAACCCATTTATCAAATACCTGTAAAGTTACTTGGGGCATAAGTGGCATTTCATCCCTTCTGTATGGTTTTCCCACCCTCTAACAAACATCATAGGTTTGAAAATATTCCTTTGTGTCCCTATGTATTGTAGGCCACCATAATCCTACACGTAGCACCTTCTGTGTTGTAGTCTTTCTTGCATATTTCCCTCCATCTATACCTTCATGTGATTCTGCTAACACCATGGAGCATTCATGCTCCATCACACATCTTCTCAGAATTCCATCTTCACCTAAGTTGTATAAATGACCTGCAATCAGCTGATAGTCTGCAACGAGCTACCATTTTTTTTTTGTGCGACAATAACTTCCCTGGGATCCATTCCTGTGCTAAAAAATCCAACAATGTCAGCGAAATAATCATCAACAATATGAACATAAAATAAGTTATCATTAGTAAAATTCTCCTCCAAGTTCTTTGGATCCTCTCCACTAGTAATTCTTGACAGATGATCTAGTGCCGCATTCAGCTTCCATGGTTTTACTATGATTTCAAAATCAAATTCCTGAAATAATAAAAACTATCTACAGATCCTCCCCCCCAACACTGGCTTGTTAACTAGGTACTTCAAAGTGGAATGATTTGTAAACATCTTAAAATGTTGACCCAATAAATAATGTCTGAACTTCTATAGGGAATATACCATAGCCGAACCTTCCCTTTCTGTAGTATTATAGTTCTGCTCAGAGTCAAACAATTTTCTACTAGCAAAAGATATTGGGTGATCAATGTCTCCTTCACCTGGTTGTGCCAAAACTGCTCCAAGTGAAATGGATGAAGCGTCCACATGCACATGAAATTATTTTGTCCAATCTGGAAGGCTTAGAATTGGTGTTATCACCATCTTCTCTTTCAGTATGTCCAAGCTCTCTTGGCATTCATCATTCCACTGAAACCTGATGTCTTTCTTCAATAACTTCTCCATGGGCGCAATAATCTTTGCATATCCCTTTATGAATTTCCTGTAGTACCCTGTGTGGCCCAATGTTGTTCTCAATTGGCACAATAACTTTGGTGGTGGTAAATTGACAATTACAACAATCTTTACAGGGTCTACTATCAAGCCTTGTTTACATACAATGTGCCCAAGTAGGATGCCAAACAATGTGATGAATATACATTTATTAATGTTCAATGAGATCTGACATTGCCTACATCTTTCTAACATTAACCTCATAATTTGTACATGGTCCTTCAATAAACTGAATATTGTCCAATCATCCAGATAAACCTCTAAAAATTTATGTATAAAATCCTTGAATCCAGCTACTACTACTCTAGAAAATATTGCTGGTGCATTCTTTAAACCAAATGGAATTACTGTGTGATGATATGACCCCTAGTCTGTTGCAAATGTAGTTTTGTACCTGTCCTTCGTAGCAATTTTGATTTGATGGTAACCTGAAAATCCACCTGTGAAAGAGTACACTTCTTTTCCTCCCACATTATCTAAAACCTCATCTATAAATGGAGTAGGAAAAGGATCATGCATGCATGCATCATTTAACTTCCTCAGATCCACACATATCCTAATCCCTCTAGTCTTCTTTTCTTGGACCACCATTGGACTAATCCACTCTGATTCTTCCATAGGCTCTATGATTCTTGATTCTAACATTTTGTCGATTTCTGCCTTAACCTTCTGCTTATAGATGGGATTTAATCTGTATGGTCTTTGTCTAACTAGTCTTACCTCTAATCCAAGGGGTATCTTCATTTCTCCAAGTTCTCATGCTACCCCTTTCATCTTTGAAAATGTGGTTAGGAATAAGTCATTATACTCACGCAGTATTTCGGTTATCTTTTCCATTGTCTCACTATCCCAGTAATCTCCAATGTTGGCTATCTTGGGCTTCTCTTCAGTTCCAATATTGACCCTTTTAATCTTCATAGGTACAATAAACTCTTCTAATTTTAACATGGGTCCTTCCAACCCTCTTTCTCCTTCACCTTCTAATATATGTATGTCACGTGTGTTTTCCTCTGCTTCTTCATCCTCTACGAATTCATAAAAATAACCTAATTGTTCAAGTCTTTCTTTTATGTAATCTCTGTCTATTGTCATTGTATCTACCCCATAATATTCAAATAACTTCCCTTTTATCCTCTGTAATTCTAGATACACCCATGGATTCTCACTTTCAAATGCAAAGGTTCTAATAAAGTTCTGTTGCATTGCACCCCAACTTGCAGTTTCTCTGCACAGTTCCTACTCCTTGTATCAATTATAAGGTATTCCTTCTAATGTATGAATAAAGCAATGTGTCCATTCCCCTGGTGGTACCAATATCCAGTTAGTGACATAATCATCTATGTGTTGTCTTGGGTTCCCTCTTCCATCATACCTCTGTAAGAGTCTATCTCGCTGACTCCTACCATATCTTATGTGCATCAGTCGCTTACACCGATACCAGTCCTGAATTACCTTCTTATGTGCACCTCACCATCGTGCAGGTGTGTCTCTCAGTGCTATATCCAACACTAATAATATATGACTACCAAAAACCTCTGATTTGAACTTTGTCAGGAAGTTTTCTAAATTGTTCTCTTTAGTAAATGTAGGAAACTGTCTTACTTGTATCCCAACCCACCTTACTGCGCGTGTAACTCTGGCATACCTCCTATTAGAGACTTCATGCAATCGTTGCTGCCAATTTTCTACTCCAGTATCAGAATCTGACATGTCGGAATTAATACTCCTCCAACTGAGCACTCCATCTGTAGTTGGTTTCACAATATCTTCATCTCGCATAGTATTCCTACACAACTAGTTCACATCATCCTCTAGAACACTGTCATGCACAGGTTCTACATATCTTTCACAATATGAGGGATATAAAGGTTCTACTACCCTAAAGTTTTGAGCTTCAAATATCATCTTTCTAGTCTTTAAATTAATTATGGCTTGATTATCAAAGGCCCAATCAATTCTCAATAGTGCTGGAAATGGTATCGACTCATCCACCATATCCATCACTTCAAAGTATGTTGTGGCGTGCACACCATCTAGAACCACTATTATATTCTTCAATATACCTATGGGAATCACTATATGCTGGTTTGCTAGATTCAATTGGATAGGTGAATACCCTAGTGTAGGTTATCCCATGGCTACCCAAGTCTTCTTTGAAAAAATGTTGACATCTAATCCTAAGTCTAGGATAACATTTCCCATGTTAAAGTCTCCTATATTTGAATTCAATATGAACTCTTTGCTATTTCTTTTTTTTCTATGGACATGATTAATATTCTTTGGTTATGTTCCGACCCCTTCCTCTATGCTACATTTCTCAAGCATACTTTTAAACAAATCCATGGAATTCTTATCATTAAGTAATTTAAAGCAAGATTCCAAGAAATTCTTTTAGTTACTTACTCTCTTTGTTTGATTTCCTTTGCAAGTATGATCCAAATACCGAGGCATGTCAAAAATAGGAGTTTCGTACCTCTGCATAGTATTCGATGTGGAGGCTACATTATCCTTTAGAAACTCCTTCTTTGCTTCCTTGAAAGTTTCCTTCTCCTTCTTTGATTCCTTGAAAGTTTCCTTCTCCTTCTTTGCTTCCTTGAAAGTTTCCTTCTCCTTCTTTGCATCAAACTGCTATTGTGGATGAGTGTTCTTCTGAATCCATCACTGAGATTCCTTCTTCTGATTATGTGCATATGCTCTTGTCTTCACTCCTCCTCTAGTCACGATCTTGATGTTCCTCCCAGGATCCCTTGTTTCTGCAACACTCCACTGAACAATTTGGTTATTTAGATTCCCCTTCTCCTGGATCTTCGTCATTAACTTTGGGAAATCTTCTGTCATGTGATCTGCTAGGCGAAAATACATACATGTTGCTGCTGGTTGAGGAAAATAGCTGGCATAGTGTCATTTCTGCTGAAAATTATGGAAGATAATAGGCCCTCTGCCTCTGCCCATTCCTCCTCTTCCTCTACCTTTGAATCCTCCTCTGTTCCCCTGTGGATCCATGTTCTGTTGATGATAATGTGGTGCTTGATTATACTGCGGGGATTATTGAAAGTGTGGAACTACTTGAAATTGTTGCACATTGCCAAAATGTGGCACAATATGTCCTGATATCAACTCATCCTGCATCTTGTATGCATCTGAGGTTCTTTCCTTTAGTAAATCCAGGGTTCTAAAATTTTTGTCTTCATGTCCCGCTGACTTACAAAAGTTACAGAAAGTAGTCTTATGTTCTGTCTTATACTTCTACATCATAGGGAAGTGATAAGGACCATGCCCATGTGTCTTGCATATTTCACACCAAGGCCCTCCTGTAGGAAATGGATTTGTCAGCCCTACTCCTAGGTACTGTGCAAATGTCAGACACTCATTCTTGTGATTTCCCTCTGATTTTCACAAGGTACACCACACTACTTCTCTTTTCTCCTTACTTTTATTCTAGTTTAATTGCACTGTCAAGTTATTCAAGTCTTCCTTCAACTCCTCCATGGATGGATCTGTTTGATTATACTAATTCTCCTCTAGTTGCATTGCTTCTTGCAGTGCCTCTGCCTGGGTTTGAAATTTCTGCTGTCTCAATGGGTATTTGAGATGTGGTAACAGAGAATTTATAAACAATTGTCTATGCTGCATGTTAGAAATGGGATACTTCAATTTACCTTTCAATGTCTTGAACTTCTGATCTATGTCCCATACAAACTCTCCTGGTTTCTGTCTAACCTCAATCGTCTCATTCATAAAATGATCCTCTAATTTCGGCCTCTGAAACTCAGTGATCAATGCTTGCTTGATCTCTACTACTGTTCCTGGCACACCCTATGGATTGTTTACTGCTAGATTCATGTACCAATCTAGCACATAGTTTCTGGATGTTATTTCCAGTTGCGCTAATTTTGCTACCTCATCAATGACTCTTTTCGCTTCCCATATTCTCTCACACACGAATATGTGTTTTTGTGGGTCTCATGTTCGATCCCCATGGAACTTTGGTAATCTTATCATTAGATCTACACCTACCATTGTAGAATGTGTTGTACCTGCTCTGCGTGGTACTACTATCTGTGTACTGTTGTTCGGACTTGAACTTCCACTGGTATTGCTATGGGTACTTCCACTGGTATTGCTACTGGTATTTCCACTTGTACCACTACCTACACTGTTGCTGGTACTTCCACTTGTACCCTCGCTTCTATTCTGAACTCTTAGATTCCTCTGACCGCTAGTCCCTAGTTCTCTACAAAAATATTTCTTTACTAATGTGTCAATCATACATGGGGTTGTAGGTTCTACACTGATTCAGATCTAGACAAAGGTACTTTCTTCCTCATTAGATCCTGCTCCTCTAGTCTTTCTTTCATATGTGGTGAACAATATTTCTACAATGTGCTCCACAACACGAAGATCCTCTACCTCTTCCTCATCACTCTCCAAGCATTCCCTCTCGACTATTGCTCTTTTCTTCCTATTGATCTTATACTGGTAGGGTCTACGACTTGGTGTTGTTCCTGCCTTCTATAGAATTTCCTGAATCTTCTCTTGATCCATCATAATGGGATATTTCTCTTTACTATGCTCTCCTCTATCCATTTCCCTCTCCATATCAGACCTTCCTCAGTTCTTCCCTTAACTCCCTCATGCACACAGGGTAGTTTAGCCGTCCAATTCCATGGTTAATATCCCATTATCATGCAATGATATCTTGATCGAAGTGTACAACGACATGAAGAATCTTCCCCTTGGACCCTTAAGAAACTCTTGTTCTGCTACATTGTAAGACTTCAATGTATCTACTGCAAACTCAATGATATACCCCACTACAATGTGTTGGCAAATGCTTAACAGGTAGTGTATGCTTGTCATTGATGGCAAGTACAACAGTGAAGATGGCAGGATCAGAATGTGCATCGATGGACAAACAGGAACAACGTAGGCTCAGGAGGAATTAGCACAGAGTCAAAATTCTTCCAAGTAAGAAGGATGTGTAAGCTTGGAGGAGAAGCATCACTGATCGTTGGATCCCATCCAAAAATTCCCGACAGCATGAGGGCCGTCAGATCTGAATAAAATCAAGAAGAGCGCGCGCGGAAGAGGAGGATAGATCTCAGGCGTTAGATCTGAGCGCAGGATCCAACCACCGTTGGATCGAGGAAAACCTGCACGGTGTTTAAAGTGCAAGGAGAAAATGGGCTCACCAAATCCCGAAAGCAGGAGGACCATCCATCTCAAGGGGTTATGTGGAACGTTGATCCGACTCCCTGTCATGGTTTTGGGGATCGAGAGTTGGAGATGTCAAAGTTTATTGACATCAGGAACCCCAAAATCGCGATGTGTGAAATCCCGATTGAACCTGAATCGTCAGATCAAGATGTGATCTAGACCGTCGACCCAACTCACGACAGCAGGCCACGTCAGCTAGGGACACGTGGAACAATCAGGTAATGACAAGTGTCAGACTGATTCAACATTTCAGGCACATGTAAGTCATGAATCAGAGTGACACGTGGTAGTATTCAACATGTGTCAATCCATGTGTGACGTCAGCAGATGGACACCATATCGGAGTTTCGTGGATCACGACATCAAGAGGAATAGAAAACAAGGCAACAAGAATGCCGAAATCGCGATATGCGATATGGCGATTCAATCACAGCCGTTAAATCAAGCTTGGATTTGGACCGTTGATGTAACTTCATATCAGAGTTTCGGGGATCGCGACTTGGGGAGGAAAAGAACCCAATGCATCAAGAATGTCGATTTCGTGATATGCGAAATCGCGATTCAATCGCAGTCGTTAAATAGAGATCAGATCTGGACCGTTGATCATACTCCATATCGGGGTATCGGGGATTGCAACTTGGAGAGTCGAGATGCCTCATCTCCAGACTCGTGAAATGTGAAATCGCGAAAGCGCCTTATGCATAAGGCTGTGGTCACAGCCCTTAGTCACATCAGCGAGAGATGGACAGATGTCAGAGGACAAGGAGGAGCCAAGCCTTGTCGCATGGTCAGGTGGAGAACGATACAGAAGGTGACACGACAGGAGTGGGGCCCTTCGTCAATACTCCACCATTCCGGACCCCCCCCGTATTAAAGACAGAAAGTCAAGGGGGGTCCGGAATCGCTTGAGCGTTGTTGATCTAGGTGCTTTAATCCTAACCGCTTGAGAGATGTGTGCCCAATTCCCGACCCCCCCCCCTCCGCTTAAAGATAGAATGGCAAGGGGGCTCCGGAATCGAATCCCGACCGTAGATCTGAGAGCACAGATACTGACCGTCTAGATTTGCTCGCTGCATATCCAATGATGTAGATGAATTTAAACAAGATCGGAGGGCTACTAAGGCACGACGCAGTGAGACTGCCAGAAACCATTGATGACGTCTGCTAGAGAAGTCGAAGAGACCGCTGTGTGATCGCCAGAGGAGATGAAGAGTCTCCAAGCTTCATCCGGTGAAGGAAGACTATTCTTAGAGGGGATTGACAAATGGATGGGAATTGAGGCATGTAACTGAAATAGAGAAAGTGAGTTCGATTGTCACAGAGAAGACGAAGAGTCTCAAACTGCCAGAGAGGCTGAGGAATCTCAGGATAACATACAATGATGCTGGACACGCGGGGTGAACCACCAGAGAAGCTGAAGAGTCACAATGATGATCAGACAGAACACTCGAGAGGTGGAGGATAACGACACAGAGTCAACATACAGAGGAATTGCGAATATTGCATGCACAAGGTGCACATAAGCTATAAATACACAATACAGAGAAGATAATGTTGTTGTTGCTGTTACTATCAGAGGTTGTTGTGAATGTTGTTAGTGAAGGTGATTCATGTGTGAAGAAGAAGGAGAGTGCAGCAGCTGAAGTGCATAGAAGAGGAACTGTGCAGTGAATGGACATGGCACACAGAGCATAAAAAGTGGAAGAACAGACAGCGCAAGTGATGTGTGCAGAAAGGCAATGAGGTAGACACAACAACGAAATGCAGCAGAACAATGATGAGTCTGGTAAGTCATTGTTGAACATCATATCACTGTAATAAGTTTCAGTAGCAAATATTCATATTTCAGGGTTGTTGGGTGGAGCTAGGGAGGACTTGTGTCCTCAAAGGTTCAAGTGGGTGCTTGAACACAGGGAGTTGGTGCTTCCTTCTTGTTGGTACTAGAGAAACCAGGGAGTCGGTGCTTCCTTCTAGTTGGTGCTAGAGAAAACAGAGAGTTGGTGCTCTCAGCAAGTTGCAGCTTGCAAAGCTGAGGTTGTAGCCTCATTATGAGTTGGTTCTCATATGTATGATACTGTAAAGA
>ML789383.1:76494-114049 GCA_009831015.1 Picea engelmannii | reverse complement strand
TATGGAAGACAATGCAAACGAACAGCTAGACCATAAACCACGAGAAAGAAATAGCCATAACCGCTGAAACTACTAATCACACAGTAACCATTAAAACTACAGTTTATAGACACACGCGGCAAGACAGAAACGCCCAGAGATTTACATACCCGTGTCCTTAACGCTTGCAACAAATGATTCTTGTGCTCCTGCAGCTCCTGCTCCCGCTTGCCGACCGTAGAGGACTCACCGGTACCTCCCAGCCAAACGCTAGGGGTACTCTCCTTCCCCCTTAGCCCCCCGAGCCGCAAAGGGGCCACACACAACCCAGACGATAGCCTAGCTTCTCAGCTCGCCTCCAAGGCTGAGCTACCACTCAAGTCTGCTGAGAATCTCCAACTCCTACAAGAAATCAGTCCAGTCTCTAGTCTCGCAGCATAACAATACCAATAGCTCAAAAGTCCCCTTCTTTCCCCCTCTTCCTTTCTTTTTCAAGTCTAAAACCCTAAATCCTCCTCTTTTAGGTTTTCCCCCCTTTTCCCTTTTATTTTCTTATTTCTCTTTTTATTTTATTTTATTTTAATTTTTTTTTTTTTTTAAAACTCAAAGAGTATGTGCGCTCATTATTAATTCCCTTTTATTTTTACATGCGTAACTTTTTATCAAAGGTAGAGGCGGTAGGGATTAATAAACTTTTGGAAAGAGAATCCATTTATCATTTTCATTATTCTAAAAATTTAAGGTTTAGGAATAAGCCACCATTTGTTTATAATATATGCATATATATATTTTCATTTTTTTATTTTATTTATAAGCATGCATTCATCATAGTAAATTATCATTATCCATCATTTAAATTCACCATTAAATATGTATATATAGGATAAAGAGAGATTAAGGTGATGGCAAACATGTATATGGGAAAAGTAAATGTCTTACATAAAAATAATAAAGAGGAATTAAGGGGAGGGATGGCGATTTAGTAACGTGAACTGGACATGTAAAAGGGAGATGGACACTAGAAGATCGAGGCGATGGAGGATAGTTTAATAAAGTAGACATGGATAATGAGAGGATAAATGTCTGAGTTTTTTTTTTTTTTTGAATATTCATTCGTTAAGGTCACACTAAATCCCCCCCCCTTTTTCTAGAAAAGTCTTAGGCTTAGGGTTAGATTCTGGGCTAGGCGACGATTGGTTAAGGGAATTGCTTAAGGTTTTACTCAGGTGCTGATGACTTAGGGCTAATTAGGCTGACTCCTTCAACCACCTTTATTGCGACGTGCTCTTCACGACGCACCACGTGCGCCAAGGGTGCCACTCGCCTCTTGAATTTCTTTTGGGCGACGTGCCCTTCAGGATGCACCATGTGCTCCAAGGGTGCCACTCGCCAACTGAGTTTCTTTTGTGCAACGTGCCCTTCAGGATGCACCACGTGCTCCAAGGGTGCCACTCGCCAACTGGACTGATTGGTAGATCTCTATAACCCCTGGAGTCAACACTCCACCAGGTGAACTTGTAGGAGACTAAGGGTTCTAAGGAATAAGGCCCCCGCTTTATTGCGTGCCCCTTAGAATCATCGTGAGCGACTGTCGTAGTCGGCCCTCATGGCATCATGGGTCCTCTCGAACTAGGTAATCGTTAACCTACAGTTTGAGCCACGGCGGGAGTGCTAGCAGGCGGTGGCAGGGCTGTTGTCCACCCCTCTCCCTCAGCCTCTCTGCAAATCGTGTGTGGCCCCTTTACTCCATATGTGAGTCTGGTCAGCAAGCTATCGTCAGCCTGCATCAACAATAATCATGTCAGAAATGTCATCAACAAATCATCGAATCGAATGAAACATCATAGTAAACATATCACCCAAAAGCACACTCCCTGACTCAGTCCAGAGTCCAAGGGGGTTCTACCGATGCCTCTGCATCCTCAAGTTCAAAAAAAACCCTGCACACTCAATGAAATTGAGTCAATAGCACCTGTCTACATCAAATGGTAACACGTCATGTCATCTGTCAATCTCATCATAATCAGGTATAAATGTCTAACATCATAAAAGTCTAGATCACTTGCAAGCAAGTGTCGTCAAAAAATAAGTCATCTCAGTGCGCCTGAGCGGGATGTTACATACACCCCCTCTTGGTCTAAACTTCGTCCCGAAGTTTCTCAGTATAAATGCAGAAATAAAGTATCACAGTATCATAAGTCTATCTATCAAACAAAAATGGAAACTGCTGGCGCATATCATGTGCGTCCTCCCAGGTCGCCGAGTGCGGACTATAACTGTCCCACTGGACCTTGACCTGATCTACCATTCGACGTTGCAACTGTTGAACGTGATGATCTAAGATGCGGACCGGCTCAGCCCTGAGCGCTCCCTCGTCTGATACCTGCAAGGAACTTAGGTCAATCACATGTGTAGGATCACTAATATAATGTCTCAAAACATATACATGAAAAACATCGTGCATACGCCTCAAAGAATCAGGTAAGGCTAGTCGATAGGCCACGAGCTCCTTTCTCTCCACAATCTCGAAAGGTCCCACGAACCTAGGAGAGAGTTTAGCTCCCCTTCCAAACTTGATCGAACTCTTATGCGGTTTAACCTGCAAGAAGACTCGATCGCCAACCTCGTAGCTACGGTCGACTCGGTGCGCATCGACATAACTCTTCTGTCGATCTTGCGCTTCTTTAATCCTTTGTCTTATGGATTGCATCCGCTCTTCCATTTCTTGGATCGCTTCTGGTCCCACCAGGACCCTATCCTCAAGCCGATCCCAACTCAAGGGTGTCCGACATGGTCTCCCATAAAGAAACTCAAAAGGCTCCATCTTAATGGTGCTCTGGTAACTGTTGTTGTAGGTGAACTCTACTAGAGGCAAGAATTCCTCCCAACGCTTTTGTTGGTCCATCACGTACATGCGCAACATGTCTTCCAAGGTTTGGTTCGTACGTTCTGTCTGTCCATCCATCTCTGGGTGATACGCAGTACTAAAGTTAAGTTGGGTTCCCAAGGCCTCTTGGAAACTTGTCCAAAATCATCTAGTAAACACCGATCCTCGATCGGATATAATCTTTTTAGGCACGCCATGCAGCCTCACAATCTCACTGACGAAAACTCTCGCTATGTCAGGTGCCTGATACGTCGTACGCACAGGAATAAAGTGAGCACTCTTTGTCAGAGTGTCTACTACTACAAAAATCGAGTCGTGTCTCCTTGCCGTCAGTGGCAATCCAATGATAAAATCCATCGAAATAACTTCCCATTTCTATTCCGGAATGGCATGTGGTTGAAGTAATCCTGCCAGGTGTCTATGTTCAGCCTTTACCTGCTGACACTCTAGACAAATAGCCACAAAGTTAACTATGTCGGCCTTCATTCCCTTCCAGAAGAATAATGGTTTGAGGTCTGCCCTCATCTTCGTAAGTTTTGGGTGAGCCATGTAAACCGCTCTATGAGCCTCGCTCAGGATCAACATCCTCAACTCGTTGTTAGGTGGTACGTAAATCCAACCTCTAAACCTTAATAACCCATCATTATCCAATGAATATCTCTCATATCATGGTATCATCATCGTGTTTTGTTCGATAAACTCCTTGATTTCCTTGTACCAGTCATCATCACGCTGTAAGGTGAGAATCCTCTCACGTAGATTTGTCTGAAGAGGTAACACCGAAAAGATGTGTGGCCTCTGACTCAAGGCATTCGCCACTCGGTTCACTGTTCCCTTTATGTAAGTAATCTCGAAGTCGTATTCGCTAAGCAATTTCGAACAACGCCGTTGTCGCGCATTCAGGTCGCTTTGTGTAAAAATGTGTTGTAGTCCACAATGATCGGTTTTTAATTCAAATTTTCGTCCCACAAGGTAGTGTCTCCAAACCTTCAAGGCATATATGATGGATAGTAACTCCAAATCATGCGTCGCGTAGTTCTCCTCATGCCTTCTCAGCTTCCTCAAAATGTAAGCAATCACTCGTCCGTCTTGCATCAAGACTCCGCCTAAACCTTCCTTGGATGCATCAGTGCATACCAAGAAGTCTGCGTCCATGTCAGGGACCTTTATTATCGGCGCAGTTGTCAACAACTCTTTAAGCCTCCGAAATGCTTCCGCACATTTCTCCGTCCAAACAAACTTCTTGTTTTTCTTCTGCGATTCCGTGATCGGATTTGCTATCTTCGAAAAACCCTCGAAAAATCGTCGATAGTATCCTGCTAATCCCATAAAACTACGTACTTCTGTGACATTCGTAGGCGCAGACCATTCCATAATAGCCTCAACCTTGGCTGGATCCACGACGATACCCTTGCCGGAGATGACATGCCCTAAGTAGTGAATTCTCGATTGGTAAAAAGAGCATTTGGACAACTTCCCATACAATTTGTGTTCTCGTAAACATTGTAGTACCAAACACAAGTGCTCATCATGCTCCTCCGTCGTCTGAGAGTAGATCAAGATATCGTCAATGAATACTTGGACGAACTTGTCCAAGTACTCGCAGAACACCCCGTTCATCAAACTCATGAATACCCCTGGGGCGTTTGTCAATCCAAATGGAAAAACAGTAAACTTGTAATGTCCAAATCTCGTCTTAAAGGTGGTCTTAGGGATGTCATCCTCCTTGATCCGTAACTGGTGATATCCGAATCGCAAATTGATCTTGGAGAACACCGTCGCACCCTTCATTTGATCGAATAGATCGTCAATTCTAGGTAGGGGATACTGATTCTTGATCGTCGCCTTGTTCAGTTGACGATAGTCAATGCAAAGCCTCCATGATCCGTCCTTCTTTCGTATGAAAATAACTGGCGCACCCCACGGTGACACACTAGGACGTATCAGTCCCAAGTCCAACAACTCCTTCAGTTGCATTTTCAACTCTTGCAACTCCGGGGTCGACATTCGATAAGGTGATTTTGTTATTGGTTCAGTTCCCGGTTTCAGGTCTATGGTAAACTCCAGTTCTCTCTCCGGCGGCATCCCAGGAAACTCCTCTGGAAATACGTCTGCAAACTCCTTCACCACCGGAAGGTGTTCTAGGCCTTTCGCTACTCCTTTCTCGTTTAGCGCGAGGATCGCATATAGTTTGCACCCCTTGCGCATACTCTTCCGTAACTGTAAGGAAGAGACAAACCGCAAGGAAACTCCCTGGTTCCTTCCTACAATCACACGTCTCTGTCCTTCGTCATCAACCAAGCTCAACCGTTTCGTCTTATAGTTGAGAATCGCCTCATGCGTTTCCAACCAATCCATACCGATCACGACGTCATAAGATCCTAAGATCGTGACGTACAAGTTGACTCTCGTGACAAACTCTCCCAGGTTAAGGGCACAGCTCGTAACCTTTCCTCCAACCTTCTGTTTGGCTCCCGAAGCCATCTCCACGAAGCTAAACTCATCCTGTTCGACTACCTTTACCTTAATTCTTTTTAGCACTGCACCAGAAATGAAACTCTCAGTAGCTCCTGGGTCTATCAAAATACTAAGGGTCTGGTCAGCGATAGTACCTGTCGTCTCGAGCACAGTCGACTGGTGCTCTGCCTGGTGGTTATTCACCACTGCATGAATCCGATGGGCCTTGCCCATATCTCCCATGGTAGCGGGTCCGGCTAATCTGGACGCCCTGGTCCTCTCCACAGGACAGTCGCGCTAGTAGTGTGGCTCCCCACACGTCCAACACCCCTTCTTCAGCCCAACAATCCTGGTACCCGAAGTAGAAGATGTCTGCCCACCGGCCTGAAACCCTGGTCTGTTCTACTGAACAGGCCTAAACTGCTGCTGCTGCGGGCGACACTGCTGCTGGTGCTGTGGTCCTCGATAAGGTTTCCGCTGCTGAGGCGGTGGTCGTCGAGGTGTAGTGAACGTGGATCCCCTATAGAAGCCATGATGTCCCGTCGTATGTCTCGCTGGTGTCTGATGTCGCGGCGCCCCCGATGAACTCTGCCCCGCGGGTCTCGCTGAAGTACAGGTCTGACCCCCGCTGATAAGATCCTCCTCTGCTATGAGGGCCTTTTGGACAACGTCATGCAAGGTTTGAGGCATCAAGATCCTAACCTTTGCACGTAGACTGTCGTTAAGGCCAAACACGAACCTGTTGACTTTGAGCTTCTCTGTGTTAAGGTGCGGAGCATACCGGAGCAGCTCCATGAAACGTGCCTCGTACTCGGGCACCGTACGACCTCCCTGTCGTAACACGTTGAACTCGTTGAGATGACGCTCAATGAATTCCTCAGAAAGGTACCTCTCTCGGAACCATTCCTCGAACAATTCCCATGACACGTCTTCCACGACCATGTTCAGCTGCGGCAGGAGAGTCTTCCACCATAGAAGAGCACTCCCCTTCAGTTGAAAGACCGCCATGCGAACCTTCACGTTGGAGGTATAATCGCGAAGTGCGAAGCACATCACCATATTCTCCAACCATGCCTCGGCGGCTGCGCCGTCCGGGGCGCCAAAGAACTTGGGAAATTTTATCTTCATGAGTTCACGGTGAACACTACCTGTGACGGCCGGTGCACGCGACAGAACCTTAGGGGGTGCCGGCGCCCTGGCTTCGTCTCTGTCCAAACGGCTGATCAGAGCCTCAGACATGCACTGAAAGGATCTCATCATCCCAATAACATCACCAACTGCTATATGTTCCTGTCCGAGCACCTGCTCGCCTCCCTGGGGGTTAGACCCCTTAGGCGTGGATGCTGCTAGAGGCATCTCACCTCCTCCCCTAGCACCCCGTCATCTGCCTCCGCGGCGTCCTCTAACCATGATTACCTGCACGCACACAATCAACTCGATTAGCAACAGTATAATAAAACCAACTCATGTCAACGAAAGCCGTAGCGAACCCCATGTCGCGGGTCGAACCGACTCTGATACCATATGTAACACCCCTCCTGGTTACGACAACAACTCCAAAAACAATTGCAATTTTTTTTTTGTTTGTTTAAATTGTGTGCGCGCGTGTAGAAGAAACAACCCCCTCGACTCTACGTCACCACTCGAACCAACAAGACGCAAGTAAGACAAACACAATCAGGACGACCCGACATATCACAGTGAAAACAAGAAATAAACGCCCCTGGACATAAGGCGTGCAACTAGTAGCTGTAAGCAGAAAAAGACATCAGGGGTTAGGTACAATACTGTCACAGAATGAAAGAATCCAACAGTAGAGTCACAGTAGTGGAAACTATGCCTTTAAACAGCCCGAGACTACTGATACGGCTCAAAGTGTGTCGCAAGAGTGGAACTGTGCCTTTAAACAGGCTGAGACTCTTGATACCGCACTGGATTCCTTCCACCGTATTTACACACAGACATAAATACTAAGCTACAAGAGGTGTCTAGATCCCGCCCGACACGAACAGACTACGCAATACAATACCACCAAGTACTACAAATCAGGGACAATCATGACCTCTACGGGAGACGTAAGTCAGGAGGACTCAAATCGACCAACCACTATTGGGACCCGAAGACATCAATCAAGACCAAATGCTCCATTAAATATCATTAACCGATGAAGACTTATCATAAGGTAAAAGCCTATAATCTCAACCCCTATTATTAGTTATAAGTCATTAGGCACGAGTTCAGGGACAAACAATAAGCACAACGCATTGCATTTTTCTGTTAATTGCCATCAGCGAGCAATGATATCATACCATATTGGTAAACCCTCGAACATCTACATTCTCCCTATTATCTTGCCTTTCCTTCCAATTTAATACCATACATTGGAATAAACTAACCCACATTGCATCACAAATTAGACCTTATCATTAACATTGCAAATTTGACCTAATAATAACCTTGCAGCTTAGACATCATCCTGAACCGTTCAATTAAACAATAGTAGCATTGCGAATCACCCATCATCATTGACCTTGCAAATTAAAACGACCCTTATTATTGCAAATTGACAAGTAATATCATGGCAATTAAACAAATATTAAAATTGCGAATCAACCATCATCAATTCCCTGGCAATTAAAACAACCTTATCATTGCAAATTAACAAGTAATATCATGGCAATTAAACAACTATTAAATTGCGAATCAAACATCATCATTGCCCTGGCAAATTAAACCACCCTATTATTGCAAATTAAACGAGTATACCAAGGCAATAAAACAATTATTAATATTGCGAATCAACATCAACATTGCCCCGACAAATTAAACAACCCTATTATTGCAAATTAAACGAGTATACCAAGGCAATAAAACAATTATTAGTTTTGCGAATCAACAACATCATTGCCCCGACAAATTAAACAATCCTACTATTGCAAATTAAAYGAGTATACCAAGGCAATAAAACAATTATTAATTTTGCGAATCACCCATCCTCATTGATCTTGCAAATTACACCATTACTAATATTKCCATTCGAACCAGCATTTCCATTGCCATTAAKCAAATATTAAATTGCGGCTTAACCAATATTAATATTACTATTTAACAGGTATTATCATTGCATCCAATTTAAACAATATAACATTGCCGACATCAAGTGTACTCTTGCAAATTAACAAATATTCATTAAGATCATGGCGAGTAATTCGGTGGAGGGTAATTGTGTGGAATTGGTGCAAAGTCAAATCTAAATATCCCCTTTCAATAAATGACCATGCAGAACCGCTGACTAATTCCCAAATACAATAATAAAGATATCCATACCCTAACCTTACATTTAATTCATTTACCCTGACGTAATGTAAAAATGCAATATGAATGATCTCTGAATCTGGCAGTTACAAATGGGGCAACAATTAATCTGGAGGTCGCCTAGTACTAGTAAGGCAGTAACTAACATTAAGGCAATGAGATTCAATGACAAATGACGAGATATAACAATATCAATTCCACTAAAATAAGAGAGAGATCAATCTGAAGGTAATGCTCCTGAAAATTCTTCTAGTGGACAGGGTTCGATGTTTTACCCACAAAGGACGGTAGCTGATAATAAGAATCAAACCATTCTGGACGTACTGGTTCTGATATCCTTTCAATGCCAGCTGGAAACAATTTAGGTTTATAAGGTTTCCTAAATGGTTATGCATCCTGAACAGCTGGGAAGTATAATGGCGGATCTCCAATGACATTACCACAACAATGCTTTAATACCTTTACCCTAACGGAATGTACAAGATAATACTTAATAATCTCTAAATCTGGGCAACATTTCGTGGAAGTGTCTAGACTCTATATGCAGAGGCAAAATCGTTTTTGTGGATGTGCATTATTTCAAATTTATTTTTTTTGGTTGAAATGCTATGCTGAAGGCTGTCCTTCGCGAAGTCCAGCCAATGTTTTCAGACTTGCAACAGCTTCCTTTTATGATGTGATTTTGTGAGAATAAGGTTGAAGTCATTTGTCTGTTGCTATGGAACCCAACAGATTGGAATGGCAGCTAAAGAAGAATTTAGAAAACGGCTGTAGCGGACTGTACACCTCATTGGCCACGTGACGGTGAAGAAGTGGGAATATTAATGGAGAACGGTGAGATAGATTAATGAGAATAATGATTTATTATGGAAGTTTGGAAACAAATTGTTGGCAAGGGCATAAATCAATTCAATCTCCTCAAAATCCAAAACATATAGAAATGGACAAATTTGCAATTTCCAAAATTTCAAAACAAAAACCTAAAACCAAAGATTTTGTAAAGGACCAAAAACCTAAAACCAAAAACGTATATAAAGTAAAGTCATCTCTTACGCTTATTATAATTCTGTATGGATTGAATTAAAAGTCTAGATTGTATTCTAAGATCTACAGCTCTTAAAGATAAGTAAATATGAGTTCTGAGTGTGATGTTAGGTTAAAACAAATGCGCACCGTGTGATAACACGTCCAGGTGCCGAAATATAATGATTACGGAATAATTTAAAATCTTCAGGCTCTTAAATGTGGAAGCATGGAGTCTAAGGCAAAGGCGAAATTTGCTGGTCGATTGAATGCACAGTAATATGCCTATATCCATCCAAAATGAATCCTTGGAAATCGTGAGGAACCTAAGGACCTAAATGCGGGGTACTAGGACGGCTATTGCACACTACAAGATGGCAACGATAGGAAGTCTATTCCTTCGGCTGGTGAAATAAAGAAGTACCCCTATCCAGAAGCGCCCAGGTCACAAGGGAGACACCCAACCCATAAATAAACGCCCACTGTACAGGTGACTATGCCCAATGAAAAGGGAGAACCCACAGAGAAACGCACGCCCAAGTATATACAAAAACGACCAGGTAAAAAGAAGAAAACCCACCATGGGTCCTCTCGAACTAGGTAATCGTTAACCTACAGTTTGAGCCACGGCGGGAGTGCTAGCAGGCGGTGGCAGGGCTGTTGTCCACCCCTCTTCCTCAGCCTCTCTGCAAATCGTGTGTGGCCCCTTTACTCCATATGTGAGTCTGGTCGGAAAGATATCGTCAGCCTGCATCAACAATAATCATGTCAGAAATGTCATCAACAAATCATCGAATCGAATGAAACATCATAGTAAACATATCACCCAAAAGCACACTCCCTGACTCAGTCCAGAGTCCAAGGGGGTTCTACCGATGCCTCTGCATCCTCAAGTTAAAAAAAAACCCTGCACACTCAATGAAACTGAGTCAATAGCACCTGTCTACATCAAATGGTAACACATCATGTCATCTGTCAATCTCATCATAATCAGGTATAAATGTCTAAGATCATAAAAGTCCAGATCACTTGCAAGCAAGTGTCCTAAAAAAATAATTCATCTCAGTGCGCCAGAGCGGGATGTTACAATAGAATGGAAAGGGGGCTCCAGAATCGAATCCTGACCGTAGATCTGAGAGCACAGATACTGACCATCTAGATTTGCTCGCCGCATATCCAACGATGTAGATGAATTTAAACAAGATCGGAGGGCTACTAAGGCACGACGCAGTGAGACTGCTAGAAACCATTGATGACGTCTGCTAGAGAATTCGAAGAGACCGCTGTGTGATCGCCAGAGGAGATGAAGAGTCTCCAAGCTTCGTCCAGTGAAGGAAGAATATTCTTAGAGGGGATTGATAGATGAATGGGAATTGAGGCCTGTAACTGAAACAAAGAAAGTGAGTTCGATTGTCATAGAGAAGACAAAGAGTCTCAAATTGCGAGAGAGGCTGAGGAATCTCAGGATAACATACAATGATGCTGGACACGCGGGGAAAACCACCAGAGAAGATGAAGAGTCACGATGATGATTAGACAGAACACTCGAGAGGTGGAGGATAATGACGCAGAGTCAACATACAGAGGAATTGCGAACATTGCATGCATAAGGTGCACAGAAGCTATAAATACACAGTACAAAGAAGATAATGTTGTTGTTGCTGTTACTATCAGAGGTTGCTGTGAATGTTGTTAGTGAAGGTGATTCATGTGTGAAGAAGAAGGAGAGTGCAACAGCTGAAGTGCACAGAAGAGGAACTGTGCAGTGAATGGACATGGTGCACAGAGCATAAAAAGCGGAAGAACAGACAGCGCAAGTGATGTGTGCAAAAAGGCAATGAGGCAGACAGAGAAACAAAATGCAACAGAACAGTGATGAGTCTGGTAAGTCATTGTTGAACATCATATCACTGTAATAAGTTTCAGTAGCAAATATTCATATTTCAGGGTGGTTGGGTGGAGCTAGGGAGGACTTGTGTCCTCAAAGGTTCAAGTGGGTGCTTGAACACAGGGATTTGGTGCTTCCTTCTAGTTGGTACTAGAGAAACCAGGGAGTCGATGCTTCCTTCTAGTTGGTACTAGAGAAAATAAAGAGTTGGTGCTCTCAGCAAGTTGCAGCTTGCAAAGCTGAGGTTGTAGCCTCATTATGAGTTGGTGCTCATATGTATGATACTGTAAAGAATGTAACCATTACTTATCATATAAAGAAAAAGAGGTTTTTACCCTGCATGGGTTTCCTCTGGAAATATCTATCTCTGTGTTTCTCATATATGTGAATGATGCTGAAAGTGCCATTGTTTATTTCCCTGCATTATTGTGATTATCATTCAGTGTCTCTACAAAGAGTTTAAAAGAACCATAACTGTTTAAGCACGGAAACAACTGATTCACCCCCCCCTCTCAGTTGTTTAACACAATGTTGTCTAGCTATAAATCTACTACGTGTGTGAATTTGTTATTCACCCTCTTCAACCGCGCAATACTCTCTGTTGTCCACTCCACTGATCTAACTCTACTTGCGAGATGTGTATCTTTCAACCATGCTATCCAATCTTGCAATAGCATGTGAAACTCACTAAAGAAAATCTCATGTATTTCGCTGAATACATATCTCTCCAAGTATTGTCTTGGCTTAAAACTAGGGATTCTATTATCTTTGTGGGAAAACTCTAGTTCCTGAACTGTCAACCATCTTTCAATATTCGCTTTCATAGGGTGCCAACCTAAAAACATCCCATTTATTAAAACCTTGCACTATACTGTGTAATAGATCCCTCCCTAATCTAATCTTCCGATTTCCAACTGGAAACATAACCATTTGTTGGCTTTATGGGCTGACCCAGGTTCTAACTACAGGATTACCAAAAACCCTTCGACCATTGACCCTTTTGGATACCAGAAGGAAACACAACACACATAGTGCACTGTGCAGTCTCAACTGAGATGGATTCTATGGGTGGCCGCATGACTTAGGTTTCTACAACCATGGGATGGGATGTGCTTCTCTCTCAGGGGCATTATATATACTCAACCATTATCCCTCGAATACCCATTTATTATGCTAACCATAGCTGGATCTTAGTTCTTACTAGTGACATAACTATTCCAACAGAACTTCATTAACCATTATAAAAACATATACCTAATGACATATATTCATTTACTACAACATAAGATTCAGATTTGAATACTAACTATGAAATTCATCCATTTAGTGTTGTTCTACATATTTCATCAATTTATCCTTAGTGCGTAGTATTATTTCCTTTATCATTTTACCATGTTCATCATAAAAATCATTAAAACAAATATAACCACAAGTACTACAAACATTCACACATAACCCAAATATATTGTGGTTCACCCCCTCCTAGGGCTACGTCCACAAAGATGAGTCACTTCAACTCTTTATTAATCTTCCTGCAAAATCTAGCGCTGTGCACTGCACATTTCTTCCTCCATTACAATCGATCTCCACAGATCATGATAGTCTTCACAAAACTTAGAACAAATCTTCGATCATGCACATACTAACAACATCTAGAACTCAGAACAAAAATGAGAACTTCCAACCCTTCCACAGTCCTAATACATTCTACTTATACCAAAAATGGGACAAAGCCCTTACAAAAACCCTAACCCTAAGTGGATTAGGTTTGTCCACTTTCCAACTGACTCAATCTCGGCTGGTCCACGATCCAATCGTTCTCCAAGTCGATGCTTGTCCCAATTCCATCTTCTCCGAAATAGTTTTTTCACTTTGTAACTGCTTTTCCTCGGCGCTGGTTTTCCTCTATTTCCTCCATTGCTTTTCCCCTGTTTCCGACGTGATCCCCATTTTCCGGCGCTGCTTTGATTTCTTCAAACTTCCTTGATTTTCTCCCAAAATTGGCCAGCGCCAATAAATGTGGAGTCTTTAACGGAAAAATATAAGGAATGTATCTATGTCACTGAGACAAGGACATAGAGTCCATATTGCCTGGTTAGGACCAAGAGTTGCATGGTAAGGGTGTGGAACCCTTACTCCTCAAAAGTTTCTAGATTTCCAAACTAGCAATATAATTATAGTTTGGGCCTTGGGGGCATTAAAATAAGTGTTAATTACCCACTTAGGAGGGGCATTGGGTATAACTCTAAAAAATGACATACATGTATACACATAAATAATTAATCATAAAGGCGTAAAATGTAATAATAAATTGATATATATATATATATATATATATATATATATATATATAAGGGCATCGGGTTTTTGAACTTTCAATAAGAAATGTTTAATCATGAAGTTCATTCCTTTTTAGCACTTGAATTATACCATAAAAAATTATGTTGCAGCAACCAAGATCACAAGAAGAAACACCATGCACAAGAACACAAGAAGTATCCTGGGAAACCCTTCTCAACAAGGGAAGAAAACCCAACAAAATCCTTTGTTATATTCTTCAAGAGAAAGACATTCACCACCAAGAAAACCTGGCACACAAGAGGGTGCTTGCAAACCCTAGAAGAATAGCGCCCAAGAGAGGTGCACACTTTTCCCAAGAAGATGTACTTGCTGAAATTTCCAAACTCACACAAAAGATATGATTCCTTAATGGGGAATCTACCTTTACTTATATTAGACTTAACCTGTCAACAAAAGTGTCTATTGGCACAACATGTCCGACCTCTCTAACTCACAATATAATTAATAATAACCACATTAATTATCAATTACATTAAGGTGGGGCCGACCTATACCCTTTACATTACAATTAGGGTTACATGCAGGTCTGACTCTTGAACAATATAGAAAGGAATCTCCTACACCCACTAGTGCTGAGCCACTAGGGGCACATCCATAGGGATGTCTATATCTCTATCTCACTGCATTACACATGAGAACCACTCTCACTAGTGCTCAGCCACTAGAATCACGTTCACTTCTGCTCGTCCACAGGCACATCCACTCAACAGATCTTCTTTCCCACTGCATTACACATGAGAGTCATATGGAGTTCATCATCTAAACTCTCTGCTCAAAGGAGGATAACACATCATCTTCATCTTTATCTCATGACAATGTACCCAACTCTATGGGAATTCACATGTTCACTTTGTGCTCAGCCACAGGCACGCCCAACTCTACAGATATCCTTTCTCACTACGTTACACAAGAGAATCATTTGGAGTTCTTCTCAACTCTCTGTAAGGAGGAGGCCATATCTACATTCAAGCTCTATCTCAGATAGGAACCACACACCCCTCTCAGGGGCTCTCTCTCAGGTTTGTGTCCTGGAGAATGTCTCATGTAGTTGTAATCATCAACACTCCCTTTCAGCTAGGGAGTCATTCTCCACTAGGGCAAGTCTCTCATGAAAATACTCGAACTTTTTCTTGGCAAGTGGTTTGGTGAAGATATCTGCAATCTGTTCATGAGTAGGAAGATATTGCACGTGCACTATCTTCCTCTACACCATGTCTTTGATATAGCGATACTTTATCTTGATGTGTTTCGATCTGTCATGAAACACAAGGTTCTCAGAGAGATTTACACAACTCTGGTTATCACAATGAATAGTAGTAGGATCCATCTCATGATCGAACAAGTCATTTAGAATTTTGAAAAGCCACAGTACTTTTCAGAATTATACACTCAATACAATGTACTATGCCTCTGCGATGCTCAATGCCACATAGCTATGTTTTCTGCTACACCAGGAAACCATGGCAGACCCTAAAGTGAAGCAAAAACCGAAGATGCTTTTTCTGTCCACTGCGCTTCCTTCCCAATCTGCATCGGCATATCCTTGCAGGCTCAAGTCTACACTGGAGGAATATCTTAGGCCATAACCAACTATGCCTCATAATTATCTCAATACATGTTTTGCAACTATCCAGTGTGTTTTTCTCGATTGGCTCATAAACTAGCTAAGCACATTTACTGCATAGCAAATGTACGGTCTGGTGTTAACTAGATACATCAATGATCCAATCAACTGTCTGTATAAGTGTGGATCTACCTCTCCTGAATCAATATCACTCATTTTCTTCAAATCCATCACCATTGGGGTGGGCATGAATTTGCATTCTGTCATACCGAACTTTTTCATAATCTCTACAATATATTTTCCTTGACTCAAGAAAATCTCATCTGTCCTTTACCATACTTCTATTCCCAAGAAGTAGTGCATCAAGCTCAAGTCCTTCATTTCAAATTTAGCAGTCAATGCTCATTTTCACTCAACAATGAGTCTCTCTGAACCGGTGAGGAAAAGGTCATCCACATATAGGACCAAAATCAGACACTCATTGCCATCAATGTGATAATATAAGTTTGGATCAACAACACTTTTGTTGAAGCCCAAAATCATAAGAAATCCATCCATTTTATCATACTGAGAACGCGGTGCTTGTTTTAGACCATATAGGGCTTTCTTCAACCTACACATTTGAGATCTTTCACTATGTATAACGAATTCTGATGGCTTCTTGATATAAAATTCTTCCTCAATTTCACCATTGAGAAAGGTTGTCTTTACATCCATCTGGTGTAGCTTCCAACCCATGGAAGAAGCTAGTGCAATGATAGAACAATTGGAGGTGTATCAGGCTACTGGAGCAAAGGTCTTGTCATAGTCAACTCCCTCTACTTGTGAGAACCCTCTAGCTACAAATCTCGCTTTGTATTTTTTGATGCTTCCATCAATTGCATGCTTGATTTTATAAATCCATTTGGAAGTCACTACAAACTTTCCCTCTGGTCTTGGAACAATATCACATACATCATTTTTCAATATAGATTGGTATTCTTCAGTCATGGCATATTTCCATACTTGTTCACCTGAATATTCTCCATGAAAAGATGGCTCTGAGTCAATGATGTGGGTCATGGATGAAAGGTAGCTTGAGAATATCTTTGGTATCTTTCTCTCTCTGGTTGTTCCTTGAGGGGCTTTATGTTCCTCTGCTTCTTGTAGAGTTTGTCGAGCCCAAGAAGGAATTTTATGTCCAATTGTAATATCTTTGGGTATGTCACTTGGAGCAACTAGATCGGCTGGAACAATTGCATCAATTGGAGCTACTGGATCAAATCTAATAATGTCTATCTCCCTCCGAACTGATGAAGGGGGAGAAGGCATTGTATCACTATCAATTTCCATTTGAGCTTCTCTGGATCTTTGGAAGGCTACTTCTTCTTCAAAGGTAACATCTCAGCTTATTTCAATTTGTCTCTGACCATGAATGTAGATTCGATATGATTTTGAGGCTTCACTGTATCCTACAAATGTGTCCTTTCTCCCTGAAGGTTATAGCTTGGATCTCTTCTCTTTGGGTACATGGAAATATATTGGACACCCAAATATTCTGAAGTGTCCAATCTTAGGCTTCACTTCAGTGAAGGCTGCTTATGGAGTAATGTTCTTCAGGATCTGACGAGGACTTCTATTTTGAACATACACTGCTGTCATACATGCTTCTTCCCATAGAGTCATAGGTAGACTCTGATAATGTATCATTGCTTTGGTTGCCTCAATGATAGTTCTTTTTTTCCTTTCGACAACCCCATTTTGTTGAGGGTTGCAAGGAACTGTGAAATCCCTCTTGATCCCTGCTTCAATACAAAAACTATTGAAATCTTTTGAGGTGTATTCTCCTCCATTATCTGATCTTAATACTTTGATTTTTCTTCCGGTTTGGTTCTCAACCTGAGCTTTGAATTCTTGAAATTTTGCAAGGACTCCATCCTTGTTCTTCAGAAATTAAATCCAAGTTTTCCGGGAGTGATCATATATGAAGAGTACATAGTATAAGTACCCATTCAAAGATGCAACAGTCATTGGCCCACACACATCTGAATGTATCAAGCCCAAGATTTCCTTGGATCTATTGTCACTGCTTGAGAAGGATCCTTTAATTTTTTTTCCAAGAGCACAACCTTTGCAAACACCTTTATGCTGAATCTGTATTTCTGGTAGACCTGTTACCATTTTCCCTAGAGCTAGGAGAGCTCTATAATGAATGTGATAAAGTCTTTTATGCCATAGCTCACTCAAGATGATAGTGTCATGTAGCAGGGCCTGGACTAGTTTGATGGTTAATCTATACAAGCTATTTTCTCAGACACCAATTTCCTTGGAAAAATTTATATGAGAGTCTTTGTGCCATGTAAGGACTTTTCCTTCTGAGAAAGTAACCTTGTAGCCTTTGTCTTCCAAGGCAAAAATAGAGAAAAGGTTCCTCTTCATTCTAGGTACATATAATACTTCTTTTAATTGAAGTTTCATATCTAAATCTAGTTGGAAAGTAGAAGTTCCAACTCCTCTCACATTATATCTGGCATCATCTCCAAGGACAATATGTAGATGTGTCTCTTTCTCAACAAAATGTGTTAGGCGATCTCTAAGACCGGTCATGTGCCTGGAGGCACCACTATAAATTAACCAAGTATTATCATTGGTAGGGACCATACCTGGAAGTGATGAGATGTTGATATCTTCATCTCCTTGAGGTCTTGTCTTCCTGGAACTGCATTTACTTGAACCATCAATCTTGTCTCCCATCATGATTTTGCTCATTTTAATTTTGGATTCTTCACAAACCCTTGTCAACTAGTCTAGAAAACCTAATGACTAGGCTAGGCTAGCACTTTTTAGGTTTTTTTGGACTTATGACTGCCAACAATAAGACTTTTGAAGTATATGAAAGCACTCGTGAGCTGAATAGCTCCTTCAAAGAGTTGCAGAAACCCAATTCTGATTTTTTTTGCAGAAATTAGCGAAACCTTAGGACCAAAAAGTCAAAATGATCAGAATTGCAGTTTGATTCTTGTTGGAGGTGCGATGAAGAAGGTCATACAGACCTATTCTCTTTTTATCCCCAACGTCCAAGTGCCAAGTGTTGAAAAATTCCCAGAAGGGTAGGTCGTACAAAATTTCTGGGAACTCTAGGAGGGTCGTACGGTTTCTGCAGGAGAGAGAGGAAGGCTGAAACTTGTTTGTAAAATGGGTTCTTCAATACCTATGCTATGATACCATGTTTATTTTTCAATAAGAAAGGTTTAATCATGAATTTCATTCCTTTTTGGCATTTGACTTAAACCATAAAAAATTATGTCGCAGCAACACCATGCACAAGAACACAAGAAGTATCTTGGGAAACCCTTCTCAACAAGGGAAGAAAACCTAGCCAAATCCTTTTCTATATTATTCAAGAGAAATACCTTCACCACCAAGAAAACCTAGCACACAAGAGGTTGCTTCAAAACCCTAGAAGACTAGCGTCCAAGAGAGGTGCACACTTTTCCCAAGAGGATGTACTTGCTGAAATTTCCAATTTCACACAAAAGATATGATTCCTCAATGGGGAAGCTACCTTTACTTATATTAGACTTAAACCATAAAAAAAAGTGTCTATTGGCACAACATGTTCGACCTCTCTAACTCACAATATGATTAATAATAACCATATTAATTATATCTTGCATTAATTATCAATTACATTAAGGTGGGGCTGACCTGTACCCTTTACATTACAATTAGGGTTACATGCAGGTCTGACTCTTGAACAATATAGCAAGGGATCTCATACACCCACTAGTGTTGATCCACTAGGGGCACATCCATAGGGATGTCCATATCTCTATCTCACTGCAATACACAGGAGAACCACTCTCACTAGTGCTCAACCACTAGGATCACGTTCACCTGTGCTCGTCCACATGCACGTCCACTCAACAGATCTTCTTTCCCATTGCATTACACATGAGAGTCATCTGGATTTCATCATCTCAAATATCTACTTAGAGGAAGCTAATACATCATCTTCATCTCTATCTCATGAAGATGCACCCAGCTCTATGGGAATTCACACATTCACCTTGTGCTCAGTCACATGCATGTCCAACTCTGCACATTTCCTTTCTCACTGTGTTACACATGAGAATCATCTGGAGTTCTTCTCAACTCTCTGTAAGGAGGAGGCCATCTCTACATTCCAACTCTATCTCATATAGGAACCACACACCCCTCTCATGAGCTCTCTCTCAGGTTTGTGTCCTGGAGAATGTGTCACACAACTGTAATCATCAACACGGGTAGATATGCAAAAGGGATTATTTTTTAATTTAAGACAACAAAAGAAAACTCAAGGGGTTTGCATGAGGGGGTGAGGTTTAAAAAGGGAGAAGGTTATAAATAAAAGGGGGAATGGATATGGAAGGAGATAAGAGAATATGAAGGGAAATGCTCTCATAATTTTTCAGGGAGGAGGACTTCACTAAAATCTAAGTCCTGTGGATTGGGGTTTTCATTTAGATAGGCGTGGTGAGTCCATGCAGTTCGAGGGTCTCAGGGGAAGAAGTTTCCCCTCAGAAAGGCTAGGAGGTTAACTGATTGGCATTATGTGAGTTGGCATTGGCAAGCAATGAGAGATGATGTGATAGTTGAAGGGCATTATTCTCTACAAGTATAAATTTAATTTAATTTTTCATTTATTTAAATTGAAAACTAAATAGTCGTGAAATATAAATTATATAGAAGCTTTGTGACATTAATATGAGTTGATTTTAGAACCCCATGATATTGTAATGGTTCCATGTTCTTTATTTTACATAATAGATTGTATATTTGTTGGGATTTAGGAATTGCTTACAAGTTGCCATTAAAGTTATTTATAGAATTTTGACTCTTTTATCTCTAATTTTAATTTTGTTCAAATTTTAAAAAGAAAATATATAAATATTTCTTTTTGTTTAAAAACTCATTCTTATGAGAGACAACTTGTAATATGTTTTGTTAGGTTGTTTACATACAAATCTATTCTAATTTTGTTTTCAGACTGAGTGATTGTGTTTTATTGTTGTTTCTAGAACAAGGTATGATCTTCAAGCAGTTTTTGTTTTTGACCTCTTTTGATCGGTCAAAAGTCATGTAATTTTGCAGTATCATTATCAGTTTTCAGATGCAAATGAAAAATATAGAACTGAAAGTTTTTTGGAGGTTTATTGTAGAGAAGTACTAGTATGTAATAATCTTTTCGTTTTGAAGATGTAAAAATTATAATTAATATAATTTTTTGAGTGCTTTTTCTACTGGAAAAGGTTGTTTTTTTTACTAGAGCTATATGGTACACGATTCTATATGGTACAAGATTTTACTTGTATTTATTTATATTGATTTTCCACGATAGTATTGTTTAGGATCTCGAAAAACTCAAAGATATTTTCTTTTGAGAAATAATTATGTGATTATTAATTTTCAAGAAGATGGAACCACAGAATGGAAAAAAGATGGGCGTCCCATGGAGATTGTGCAGGTTTCATGGCGGTTTTTTTTTAATTTTTTAGGCGGGAAATATGCTGGAAGGTTAGGATGGAGGTTTTTGAACACGACAGTCTAGTTTTCTTTCTGGCATTGGCTTTATGAGTGCCCTGGTTTATTTTTTGTTGTTTTTCTTCCTCCTTAAGGTTTGGTGGGGCCGTAAGCTTGTATCTATTTTTCTTTCCCTCCATTAGTGGTCTCCGGGAGTTCATGGGTGGTCTTGTCAGTAGGTATTTACTCGTTTTTTCAGTGGTCTATTCGTAGTCCTTTTTTTTCTGGAAAAACCTTACTGCGATCCTCCGTGGATGCCACTAACGATATTCTCTGCACATTCTCATTGGAAGCATTGAAGTTGTTATTAAAGGCCTTTATTCTTTTATTTATGGGGGATGTCAGTTTTCTTCCGGGAGAAGAGCCAGGGGATCCTTGGGATCATCCGAGTTTTATTTCAACGGTTGATGAGCTTTGTAGGATTCAAGGTAGCTCATCTCACCTTAATGCAAATTTATTGATCCATCCTTCACTTGACGTGCCTTCTTCTTCATCCGCGGGCCGTGTTCATTCTACCCTTTCTCTCCCAGTGTCTCCTAATGCTCCGTCGTTTAAGATCCCGACTGGTTCTACCTCTAGACAAAAGGGTGTGATGGTGGTTGTGTTCGGTGGGGGAATAGGTACCTCCTCAAAGGTTTTCTCTGAGGTATTAGAAGAGAGACGTCTAGTGGGCCTTTCTACAGTGAAGAAAGAAGGGTTTGTGGAGCAAAAGTTTTCTTCTACTAAACGCAGCCATAAAGTTTGGAAGCTGAAGAGAACTAAACGTCCTCTGGTCTTGGGAATGGACACCGGGTTGGAGGATTCTTGTTCACTAGCGCTTTGTGTGTTGGTTGGAAGGTTAGCGTATCACCACCTCTATTTTAGCTCAGTGTCAGACTGGATGGAGGCAAACTGGACCCCAGTTTTGGGCTACTCTTTGACTCTTCTTTCGATGTCAAGGGGGTGGTTCAGTTTTGTTTTCAAGACCTCAGAGGATTCCATTAGAATTTTAGAAGGTTTCTAGGCCTTTGATGATGGTAGTCTGATGCTTAAAAGGTGGCAGCTCAAGTTTGATTCGGCTTCCGAATATTTTAGCTTCCGACACTTATGGATACTGTTGCCTGGACTTCCCCTTCATTTTTGGAATTACAGATCCATGTAGGCTATAGGGAATGAGCTGGGACACTTTATTAAAGTGGACGAAAAGGTTTTAAATTCTAGCGATAGACGCATGGCCAAGATTCTCGTCGAGGTTGATATCCATGGTGGACTTTTAGAAACCATAGAGATTGATTGGCATGTTTTTATTTACAAACAACGCCTGGATTACCTTGGAGTACTGTTTCGTTGCTCTTTTTGTCGTCAGACGGGA
Source organism: Picea engelmannii (assembly GCA_009831015.1). Lineage (NCBI taxonomy): Eukaryota > Viridiplantae > Streptophyta > Pinopsida > Pinales > Pinaceae > Picea > Picea engelmannii. The sequence goes on along the minus strand of ML789383.1, from coordinate 91,683 downwards.
CATTTGAAACAGGATTGTCAAAATTCTTTGGGGAAGGTTTCTGAGGAATCGTCAGAAGAAGAAGTGTCTGGGTTCAATGCTTATCCAGTTGAGTTGTAGGATTCAACGCCGGACAACTTTCCAGATTTGCGGGATTTGGAGTTTCCTCCACAACCCTCTTCTTCTTTTTTGAGTAAGTTGCACCTTCTTGTTCCTTCACTTTTTAGTTCTTTGTCATCTTTGGAAAAGGAGCAACTCGACTGTCATTTTAATGTTCCTGTCAAGTTAAGTGTGACTCCAGAGCATCTTGGCTCTCCTACTAGTTTAGAGGGTAATCTATTGCCTTCTAAGGATTTAGGGGTTTCTGTTAGAAGTATTGATAGGGGGAATGAACGGGAGCATTCTGACCTTGTTGCCTAGAGGAGGCTTTCGTCTTCTCCTTCAGAAACTTTGGATTTACTCTCTCATCAGAGTGTGCCTTCCTTTAGACCGCTCTCTGACCCTCCTTCTAGCAATATTGATGGGGATCCTACTCTACCACCAGGGTATGGGGAGCCTGAGTTAAGTGATGCTTCACTGGAAAAGATTGTGTCTAACCTTGGAAACATTAGGGAGGTTGTTAATCCGAAACAATTGCCTATTTTCTCAAATTTTTCTGAATTGACTAGTGAGGCATAGGGGCTCTCAGCTTCTGACTGTTCTAACCTTGAGCTCTCAGAATAAAAGTCCTTTTCTTGGTCCCGGGGGTTAGGCTTGGAATTGTCTTCGATTAAGACTAGAAGCGCTCGGAAAAGAGAGGGTCCGTCTCATTCAGTTGATTCCTCTTCAATTTTTTCTACTGGTGACATGGGGGCGCTTAGAGGATTAAAATCCCTAGCTAGGGTTAAACGATGATTTTGTTATCCCTCAATATTCGAGGGGTTGGAGGGCCCCTTAAATCAGCCTTGATGCGGAGGCTTCTCTCTATTGTTTCACCGCATATCATTTTTTTACAAGAAACTTTGACCATAGATGTGAAGGCAAGGGACTTTCTATTTTCTCTAAAACCGGATTGGTTAGCTTGTGTTGTTAGTGCGATTGTAAAATCTGGTGGATTGTTGCTTTCATGGGATCCTCGATTTTTTTCCTTCTCATCGCATCTTACTTGTGGAGGTATTCTATTGACAGGTTGTAGCTTGGCCGACAAAAGGATCTTTAATATTCTGAATGTTTATGGTCCATGCACGGATCGTAAAAGTTTCTAGAACCGTTGTGTGGACAAAGGTCTTCTGTCCTATCCAGATTTAATTGTGGCACATGACTTAAGCTTCTCTTTGGGTCCAGATGAGATGTGGGGACTTTCAACAATTAATGATCCATTGTCTTCTTTCTTTAAGGATTTATTTGCTAATTCATCTCCAGTGGATGTGGCTCCATCAAAGAAGGCTCCGAAGTGGCACAATGGTAGGATGGGGGATTCCATCATCTCTAAGCGTCTGGATAGATTCTATGTGTCAGAAGGATTACTTGGTCCTTTATTGAGGTATAGATCATGGGTTGGCATGAGTTATCAATCAAACCATGCTCCTGTTTTTTTTCAGTTGGATGTCGGTTTTCCAAACACTTCTTACCCCTTCAATTTAATCCGATCTGGTTGGAAGACCCTTCCTTCTCTGCTTTAACTTGGGAGACTTGGCTAGACAGTCACTTTGCTCTGATGGAAGTTCCATAACAAAGGCTAGTGGAGAAACTAGCTCTGATTAAGAGTAGAGTTAAGGTTTGGGCGCACCATAAGATGGTTAAAAGAAAATAATTATTGATCAAAGTGGAGAGTGAACTGGAAGAACTTTTACACCAGAAATTAATTATCCCTCCTAGCAATACAATTGATCTTCAATGCAAATAGCTGGAGGAAATTCGTAATAAATTATTGCTGGAAGAAGAGGAAGGATAGAGGTAGAGGAGTAGGGAAATCTGGATCAAGAGCGGGGATAGGAATACAAAGTTTTTTCATAGTTATGCTAGTCACCGAAGAAATAAGAAGTTTATCTGGGAGGTTGTTGATGCGTTTGGTCACCTGAAAGTGGGACAAGAAGATTTAAAATCAAAAGCTACAAATTATTTTGAGAACTTTTTTAAGGAACAGATCCAGTCGGATATAAGAAGCAAATTGGAGACTATTAAACTGTATCCTAGGATGGTACAGGATGAAGAGGTATAGATGCTGGAAAAGGCTGTGTCCATGGAAGAACTCTTAAAGGTTCTAAAAGGATTTACTAAAGACAAGAGCCTCGGGCCGGACGGATGGACAGTTGAATTCTTCCTATATTTTTTTGATTTGGTGGGACCCGATCTTCTTGCTATGGTCAAAGACACTAGAATTAGGGGAGAATTTTATAGGCCTATCAACGCTACTTTTTTTTCTCTTATTCCAAAGAAAAACCGACCACAATATTTCTCTGACTACTGACCTATAGCCTTGTGTAATCTATGTTACAAGATTGTAACAAAGATCATAGCCAAGAGAGTTAGACCTATTCTATCAAGGTCTTTAGTAGAAGAACAATTGGGATTTCTTAAGGGTCGTCAGATTCTGGATGCCATTGGCATGACTCAAGAGTGCCTCCACAACATTAAGACAAAGAAATTGCAGGCTATTATCTTGAAACTAGATCTTAAAAAATCTTATGATTGCATACATTGGGATTATTTAAGACTAGTTTTGATTCAGTGTGATTTTGGTCATGTAATGACTAGATGGATAATGGGTTGTGTATCCTCAACTTCTTTGGATATCCTAGTTAATGGAGAGGCATGCAAGTTTATAAAAAGTGAAAGAGGCATCCGCCAGGGGTGCCCTCTTTCTCCTTTACTTTTTATCTTAGTGATGGAAGGGCTAAGTCTCTCTCTCAACAAGAGTCTTCGGGAAGGTAAGCTTTCTGGTATAAAAGTCTCGCGTCTGGTTAGAATCCTTCATCTATTATTTGTTGATGATGTGATCATAATGAATTTATCCTCGGAGAATGAATGGCGGGAAATTCATAAGATTTTAAAGAGTTTATGTGAAGCTACTGGTTTGGAGATAAATAACAACAAATCTACTTTTTTTTATTATGGTGTTCAACCAGAAGCAATTAAAAGTTTGACAGATTTGTTTCTGTTTAACTCTAAAAGTTTATTGGAGAGTTTTAATTATCTGGGTTTTCCTTTAAAGGTCCACAGCTACAAGGCGACTGATTGGCAGTGGCTCACAAAGAAGTATGAAAGGCGAATTATTCACTAGTGCAATCGTATGCTTACATTGGGAGGCAGATTTGTCTTAATAAAGGCTGTTTTGGAAGGCCAGCCAGTTTATTGGATGTCATTGGCATATATACCTATCTCTGTTTTAAGACGGATTCACAGGATGACCTTCTCTTTCCTTTGGTCGAGATCAAACTCCTCTTCTTCTTACCACTTGTGTAATTGGGAGACTATTGCGAAACCAAAGATTTTTGGAGGATGGGGTATCCAGAACATCTTCTACTTTTCTCGGGCTTTACTGACCAAATCGCTTTGGCGTGGATTGATGCATCCTAGAATTTGGAACCGCGTTTTAAAAGAAAAATATCTACCTACCACATTTCTTTGTTAGTACTTGGCTCTGTTATGCTGATCCGACTTCTCTTGGTTCGCAAACTTGGAAAAATTTGATTAATGTGCTTCCCCTAATTGTGACATGGTTGGCTTGGAAGTTGGGAAATGGGGCAGACATTTGGATTGGCAAAGATGCGATTCTAGGAATGGGCAGTGAAGCCTTCCTTTCAGAAGCTCTGATTCAACACCTTAATGAACATCGGGTTCATTTCCTTTATCAAGCGAGGGGAGCCAATATCACTGGTCTATCAGTTGCGAATTGGTATACCGGTTCAGAATTGGGATTGACGAGTAATTTGGCCTCAGAATGGGATACTTATAGAAGCAATCTATCGGCTACAGGTATCCTACCAACTGATAACCATGATGAGCTTCATTGGACAGGCGGGGATGACACAGGTAATATCACAACAAAAAATCTTTATAATGCATTGGTGCGGAGTTGTGGCAAAATAATGATGATCTTGTGAAAAGAAGAATCTGGTCTTGGGGATGCCCATTAAAATTAAAGCTTTTTATTTGGCTGTTGCTGGAAGACAAGATACTTACCTGAAACAACCTTCCCAAGCGAGGCTGGATTGGTCCTGGGTATTGTTATTTGTGTAAAGGTAACGAAGAAACAACCAACCATCTATTTTCCCACTGTCCTTTCACGACTCCCATTTGGGGTAGCTTATGTACTCATTTAAAAGTTCAAAATGCTTGGACGAGGCCTACTATAAAGGACTATTTTGACTCTTGGTTTTCTAGGAATGAAAACTTACCTTCGTTGCCTGCCTTTATATGTTGGTTTGTATGGAATGAAAGAAATTTAGCTATTTTTGATTCAAAATCCCCTTATGTGGAAATTTTTTTGTTTCTTTCTATAGCTGCTATAGCGAGCCTAAAATAAAAAAGCCAGAAATCTATAAGGAGAAGAAGTGGCTCTAGCTTTCAGAAGGATAAAATTACGAGCTAGTTTGATGGGGCCTCTCAGAGGAATGGAGCATTAAGTGGGGTTGGGGGAATTATTGTCATTAATGAGAAGCAGTCATATAGATGGTCCTTGAATTGTGGAAAGGGTACAAATACTAGAACCGAACTCTTGGGGGCATGGGCTATCCTCACGTTGTCTCACAGGCTGGTGATTTCAAATATTCTCATCCTTGGAGACTCCAAAGTTATTATCGATTGGATGAACAATGTTGGTTCTCTGCAGTTTGGCTCTATTGAATGATGGAAAGAAAGAGTGGTTGAACAAAAAAAGCTTTTCAATACAGTCATTTTCGACCACGTTTACAGGGAAGACAATCAGGTGGCAGACTCCCTATCAAAGAAGGCTCTTTTTGATCCTTTTGGAACTTTAATATATTATCAGATTATCGATGGACATGAGGGTTATTCCACTCACTTGAAGCTCTTCTAGCCCGTCACTTCTTCAATCTTGGTCTGGTGTGGAAGTCTGTCAGTGATCCAGAATTCGGGGCTCGACATCATGGACAAAATCTTCTCACTTTAAAGTTTTTGTAATCTGCAGTTTTGGTTATGACCTTTAGAGCTTTCTTGTATTTTGAATAAGACTGTAAAGATCCTTTTTGTTGCTATCTCAGTTGGAGTTTTTTTGAAATGGCATGGCCATAAATTATAAGGAACTAGTAACAATGTAAACTGATTATATTTTCTAATATAATGCACAATTTTCATGTGGAAAAAAAAGGTTTCGTGGAAGTTGTTTTCATCAATTTTCTCTCCATATGCTCAAGTGTGCCTCATGTGCTTTAGTAGATTACTCCATAAAAAAAAAAAAGTCGTATTCAAACATTTATTCTATTGAGTGTGACATTTCTATTTCCTTTTTTGAACTAGGAATAAAAAACAATTCTTTAATGAATTAAAATAATCGTGTAAATAATTTATAATTTTAAAAAAGTTAAAAAAACAATTTTTTTAATAAATTAAAATAATTATATAAATAATTTATAACTTTTCAAAAGTTTTGTGTTGAACAATACATTTATTCTTATACTTGGATTTCTCAAAATTAGTTTGTGAAATGTTAAGCAATGTATTAATTAACATTGCTTAGATGTGTTTGTGTAATTTGTGGATCCCTCTTGCTTTGCAAGTGTTTCCTTTTTTTATGCCATCTTAATTGTAAACTTCCTAAAAATCAATGTGGATTTTATTCCATGTAAAATTGAATTGAGTTATGGTAAAATTTTCTCCTATAATATTGACTATATAATTCAACATTTCAATGTATCGTTCATTTGACTCTTGCCTTAGTTTGACCTAATTTTTTTTCATTCTGATAATAGTTATCCCGACCTTCTGCCCCAATCCGGAGGTTTTCAACACTTGCTTGGGAGCTTGCGTGACTGAAATACAAATGCGAAAAAATAAAATAATAACTTATCATTTAAATAACTCATTTGCTATCATTTAAATAACTCATTTGCATTGGTAGAGTGTTCATGTTTATCATATCCACATACTTAACAACGAGTTCAAATTTGTGTCGTATCTATGTGCGCGAGTGAGTACAATGGGTAAACAGTTATAAATTATTTATTTGAAATTAGTAGGGCATATTATATATGTTAATGAATATTTATATTTTTATATATTTATTAAAAAAAATTGAATATATATATAAAAGTTACAAATTTAAATTCAAAAAAGTTTAGTAAAATTTTATACACCAATTTTGTAGTGTGAAAAAAAACTTTAAATAATAATAATAATAATTATAATTCTTATTCTTCTTCATCAAAAATCAATTTCATGAGAACATTGTAAAAGTAAAGAAAGTTATAAATAAGAGGATGGTCTTTATTAGCCCGATAACATTAGAATATTGGTTAAAATATTAATGGAATATGTATGATATTATATAAATAAAACTTAAAGTTAATGTTACATTACATTATATTATCTTAGATATTTTAATTATATGTAGATTTCATTATTTTTATTTATTTTATTTTTAAAATTTAAAATTTTAAAATTTAAATAAATACTTGATTTAATATTTTTATTATTTATTATTATTTAATGTATTTGTTTTATTATTTTTAATATTTTTTTTTTCATATTAAGAATTATATATATATATATATATATATATATATATATATATATATATATATATGTATGTGTGTGTGTGTGTGTGAGATTCTATATAAAATGTTACAACTTCTACAATACTAAGTGGACACATGTGTTATCTCCTAGTGTAGCCACATGTATAGTTATAAAAAAAATTTAGAAGGTTCAAAATTCTATTTTTTATTAAGAGTTGGGGCATGCAAAACTCTACTCTTAACGACTATTAGCAGTTGTTAAAACCTATCTTGTAAGGAGATAAAGATGTTCCATTCCCATTGTAATGTCATTTCATCATTAAGTAATGTGAAGTGGGATATTTTCCACATAGAAATTGCACATTTATATTAATAATATAAATAACTTCCAGTTCCAGAGAAAACTAGAAAGTTACAGTAGACACCACCGATAACGTGTTGGTTCAAGAAAACAAGGAAATCCATGAAACAAGAAAAGACACACAGGGAGCTACATAGAGATGATAAAAAGAAACAACAGACTGATGCAACTCCCTTATCAGTCTAGTAGATCTGGTGAAAAAAAAAGTAACGTCCTATAGACTCGACCAAGTAAGTGGAGAACGTCCAGAACCTATCAAAACCCATCAAGTATTAGCGATGAACAAGATAGCCTAAGATCAGTCAGTAATGCTAGAGGCACTGCATTGGGCTAGCTTGACCATCTTCCAACTGAGTGAATTTCAAAGTCCCTTCCTGAAAAGCAAGAGCTTGTTTGGATAGAATGTCTGCTTCCTAGTTTAATTCTCTGTAAGAATGTATGAAGACGAGATCTGAGAAGGCATGAGTAAGTGTCAGGATCCGCTCTTTCTAGTAGTTTAAACCCAACGCCTGTAGCTCATTGTTTTTATTCAACCAATCAATAATTAACTTCGAATCCCCTATGACCTGTATATTGAGGATGTGTAACTGCATAGCCAGGGACAACAAGGCCCAAACTCCAAGGAGTTCATCTCTATTGTTTGTACCCAGTCCACAATTGAGCCACCACGTGTAGCTAGTGTGATTGTTTTCCTTACTTATTCCGCAAGCACCACTACACTAACCATTTCTCTGTGCATCCCCATCAAACCAAGCTGCAACTCTTCTTTCTGAAATCAATGGAGGCTGTTTCAACTTTAGTAAGGGTTGTATCATCTTCTTTGTGTCCCTGACCCATCCTAGGATCCTATGTAACACCCCTTCAATGGAAGGTTGGCCTTCCTCAAACAATGCTTTGTTCCTTTCCAACTAGATGTTCCAACAAATAATAGAAGGAAGAGTGAGCCACTTAGGGTGCTTGGACCTCCAATCGTTAAAGACCTTATGTATGTTCCCGCTTGTCCACCCAACATTGATCTTGAAGACTGTCAACGATCTAGTCCAAACCTGTTGTGCAAAGGGAAAACATAACATCAGATGTTGGGACGTGTCTGTATCTTTCTTGCACATGGAAAAAATGCCCGAACCCTGCCACCCTCTTCTTTGTAGAATATCCCAGGTGAGGATCCTATCCTCCATCAACAACCAAGTGAAAAGTTTGAGTTTAAGAGTCATGTCTCATTTCCACATCGAGTTGTGCCACCAATTGAAGCTTCTTGTCCAGATCTTCCCTGCAATAGCACCCTATGCATTTTTTGTAGTCATAATACCCATGGATGAGTTACCTATCCAAACCAACTCGTCCGAGGAATTCGAGAGGAAAATGCCTTCATGTGTCAATGCTTTGCTAAAAGCCTCCCATTCCTCAGCCTCCTGGACGCCTAAGCCCAACTCCCTGACCACTTTCCACTTAAATGTAGAAGGACTTTGCAAGCTCCCGTCAACAACCTGAAATAGGAGATGATATCCTTTCTCCCTTAAGGAGTTGATAAGGCCGATTATGAGGTAAGATCTATTTCCCAGACCCTGAATTGCATCTTCTCCCAAGTGGACTAACATCTCCATTCCTGGCCTCCAAGCAGTCCAATGTGTCACCACTGATAACGCTTTGTGAAGACACCTCTAAGTACTTGAGACTTTTGAAGTGTAAATGAAAGGACGTCTCAACCAGGAGATCACCGACTGAGAGTGTACTTACTTACCCAATAAAACCCTGTGCTAGAGTCCATCTTTGAAGAGACAACACCATAAAGTGTTTGTTTCCAATGCTTTGTTGAACCATATCATATGTTTAAATCCCCAACCTCCATAAGCTTTAGGCTTGGATAATACCTCCTAGTTGCAAAGGTGTATGCACTCTGTCTCTCTGCATCCAGACCATAAAAATATGTACATCAGTTGCATGATCATGTTTAATATTGTGTATGGCACATTAGCTATTGCCAGCCAATAGACCGATAGGATTTCAATTATCGATTTAACCAGAACATGCCTCCCTCCCATTGTCAACCAACGATTGGACCAATGTCCAATCCTTTTTTCAAATTTCTGCAACAACCAACGCCAGTCCTCTACCCTATGGTTGGTAGTCTTAAGAAAAAAACCCAAGTACCCGAGGCCTATGTCCAAACCAACAAAGTTAAAGGGAAATAAAGCTTTGTAAAAATTTAATTATGTACCTTCTAGGCCTGAAAAATGCATCAAGGATTTTGATGTATTAGTGTCCAGCCTCAAAGCTCGACAGAAGGTAAACATAATGGAAGCTATCTCCTCCTAGTCAGATGCCCTCGCCATATTCATAATCAAAATATCATCCATAAACAATAGAACTTTTTTTTTGATGAGTCTCGAGGTCTTTATACTAGAAATCTTCCCTTCAGAGAGTGCCTGCTTAAACATTAAGCTTAGGCCCCACATCACTAAGATAAAGAGTAAAGGCGATAATGGGCATTCCTACCTTAGCCCCTGTTTTCTTTTAAAAAAAGGGGTAGGTCATCCATTAACCAACACCGTAAAGTTTGGTGTTGTTACGCAACTCATTATCCAATTAGTGGACTTAAATCCAATCCCTGTATTTAGAAGTATTAGCCTGAGAAAGTCCCAACTAACACAATCATATGCTTGATTTAAGTCTAGTTTTAGAACCAACGCTTTCAACTTTTTAGTTTTGATGCTATGTAAGCATTCTTGTGCTACCCCAACTACATCTAGAATTTGGCTACCCTTAAGAATCCAAACTGTTTGAGTGATAAAAGTTTTGATAGAATCGACTTCAGACGTAACCCAATAAGTTTTACAATCACCTTGTAAGCTAGGTTGCAAAGAGCAATCGGCCTGAACTCCCCAAAGTTTAATGGCTGAGCCACTTTTGGAATTAAAGCAATGCAAGTCAACTTTAATGAGCTTACCATCGAGCCCAATGTTATTGAATCCTCAACAATTTCCTGTAAGTCTTCCCCTAAGATCTCAAAGTATTTGAGGAAGAATTCCACTGTCCAACCATCCAGTCCTGGACTCTTGTCCTTGGAAAAGATTTGCAACACAAGTTTGATTTCTTCTACCATACTAGGTTTTTCGAGCTCTTGTACTTCACTCACTGTAAAGTAACAAGGGTAATGTTGAACTACTTTCACCTGCTCCACAATTGTGTTTAGTCTTGTGTCATCATAGAGGGATTTGAAATAGTGCACCACTTCAGATCCAATGTATTCCTGTCCCTTGTGACTATTTCCTTGGCCATCCTTCATTTCCCAAATTGTTTTTTGATTTTTCTTGTAGCTGGAAAATCTATGGAAAAAGTTTGTGTTCCGATTGCCTTTTTGAAGCCAAATGGCCCTGCTCTTTTGTCTCTAGGTTTCTTCCTCATCAAGTAGATATTTTAGTCTTTTCCTTTCTATCTCTTTTATATTTTTTTCCTGTGTCCATCTTGGCCCTCCCACTATGAATTAATGTGTATAAATTCTCAAAAGCCTCCTCTACAATAACTAGTTCTATGGACCTCTGCTTCTTTTTTAGTTTCTCCCATCCAGACACTTTTTGTTTTAGTGCTTTTAATTTACCAACCCGTCTTCTCATTACAGAGGATTCAATATCGAACTCCTTGGTCCTCCACACTGAGCTAACCATTTCACTGAAACCATCCTCTTCCATCCAGATGGGGTTGAGTTTGAATGGGTAGAAAATCGACCTCTATCCATCCTCAATCTGCAATGCCATCGGGGCATGATCAAAGAAGAAAGGGTAGATAGTCAAGGATCTATACCTTCCCAAATAATGAACCATTTCTTCTGACATATATACCCTATCCAACCGTTTGGAAATGCAGTCCTCACCAATTCTCCCATTGCGCCAAGTTGGAGAGATCACAAGTGGAGCAATATCAATCCAACTCGAATCTTGAAAGATGCCTTTGAAGTGATCAACTAAAGGGTCTAATATTTCTTTTTGTCCCCAAACTTCATCAACTGAAACTATAAAGTTTAGATCACCTGCGAAAATGATATTTTTCTGATCTAGTAGACCATTGGCTACCACCACTTCCCAGAAAGATTTCCTACTAAAACAGGGACCATAACAATTAAAGAAGGAAATCGACCCGTTTCCTTCTAATATGGTTCCCTCTAGTAAAATACTTGCACAAAAGAAGGATGGTTGGGGAACCATCTTGGCCAGATTCCATGACATGCATAATCCCCCTGACTGCCCCAATGAATCCGTTGTGCAATAGTTCCAATTAGGCAAGAATTTGGAAACTTAGGCCCTCACTTTTTTTTCTTCCACCATAGTTTCTTGTAACATAACAATGTGAGGTTTGTTACATGTTATCAATCTTTGAAAGGTTGCACTTTTAGGAGCCCCTCCCACTCCCCTTATGTTGAGAGAAAAGGAGAATCATTATTTGGATCTGGCTAGGGCTTTGAGTCCTCTAAGAGCCCTTTGTTCAGTATTGGTGTTACCTTGTGAGTCCAAATATCCTCTACTTCCCCCAACGATCCTACGAGCACTTCTCATTTTTACAGGTGATACATCTAGTCCCAGGCCCCTTTTCCATAAGGCTTGCTTTGTATCTCTTCCAGGGATCCTCATCTCAGGCCCACCCCCCCTGTCTAAATTTTCTCCCATCCCACCTTTTACCAATATACTCCCTTCGAAAATGTCCAGTGGTTTCTTACTTACCATGTCTCGATAGATAGGGACCAAGGTCTTCGATAACTCTTCTAGGGAGCTCTCCCCAACTTCTCTCTCCCTCCCCACCAATGTATTGAGGCTCAAGATCTCACCAACAACCCTCTCCTTCCCCATTTGTAAAATAATACTCGTCTCCTGTACTGCTAGTATAGTGGCCACGACTCGACCACATTCTGGATGTGTTAATAGTTATTTTGGGGCTTCCAAATACAAGCTCTCAATGACACCCTTTACAATTCCTTCTTTTTCCAGGTCCTGAGCTTGTCTCCATGGTGTAACCAGAGTGGTTTCGATGGAAGTGGGAGTTAATAGGTTGAGTCGGTCGATCTCCCAAGTGGTTAGCGTTGAGAAGAAGGAGGGACAAATGAATTTGAACTTACTCAAATCATTTTCCTCCAAAGTAGGGGTTGATGTTCCCTCCTATGAGGTAGATCCTCCCCCGCTCTAAGATGGGTCTTCCCCTAGATAACCAGTGGTTGATTTCCTGATCATAGTCAATTCTGAGTCTTCCTCTGATACTATCCCTAGAAAATCCTTTCGTAGATGCCCCATCCTTCTGCAAATGGTGCATCAGAAAGGAATGCCCAGGTAGTCCATTTTTTGACCATAAGTCTCCCCCCTCCATTTTATATCAAGCCCTTCTAAAATCTCATTGTGCACATCCATTTCTACCAAGATTTTCCCCATTCTCCTGTCGCCTCCCATTAAAACTGTATCCTCCGCAAACAAGAACCTCCCCAGTTCATTCCCTATAGCCTTGAATGCCCCAACATTCCAAAGTTGTGTGGTAATCCTAGTAAGAGCACCCAAGTATGGATGTACTGGAAGTATTCTGTCACTAGATCAAAGCCCACATGCCATCTTTTTAACATCAGACTACCTCCATTCACAATCCAAGTTCCCTGCAGTATCTTCATGGATTCTTTTGGGATTATAAATTTGAAACAGAACCATGCCTTGGTAAGTGAGACCATCTCTGGCACATATCCAAGGAGTGGGTTCCATGTTTTATCCACCCAATTTAATGGCTCGTGACCACCCAATGTTCTGTATGAGAACCTACCCACTAAAGTGCACAGAGCCAAACTGCAGGCTTCCTCTAGGCCTACATCATCTACAAGAACCATCTTCCCCTTGGCCTTCCTTGGTTTCCACAGTGTTTTCCTACCCCAAATCCCCCCACTCACCCTAAGTGCCTTCCCAAAGCTAACAACGGTTATGTTTGTATATTACCTAGGAAAAATCCTGATCTCCCCCAGGTTTCTTCGATTTTTGTATTGACCGCTCCAAGTGTAGAACTCCTCCATATGAATCATGTTTAGTATTTTAAGCCAAAAGGGAGCTTCTTTTAGTTGTAAGCTAGACTGCTTCTCCTCTATCACAGCATGGGGACTCATCCTGTATTTTGACACCCGCTCTATCATGGAGACCACTGATGTGGGTGCCATCTTGGGTCATGTTTTTAGTCCCTGCTCTAATTCCAAGAGTTGTCTCCCACCTAACTGTTGTCTTGTCGTAAGTGGTGTCCCCAACTACCTTCCTCCTCATGACACTACCTGACCCATTCCTTAGATCCTCATCTGAGACAAAGAGTCCAGAGCATTTTAAGAGCTCCTCGTCCGAGACAAAGAGTCTGAAGCATTTTCAGAGCTCCTCATCTTCCATGATCGTCATATCTTTGACTGCCTCTTCCATTTTTTAATGTATGGTCACTAAAAAACACCCGATAGGTCCTCCTTCCATCCATCCAAATATAGTTCTATCCCATTCTACGTGCTCTAAGTCTAACAAACTGGACCCCAGCCGGTACTGGTCCTTCCTCAGACCTAGACCCCACTATTACTGTTCAAAGGCCTGTCACCAAGTTGACAAGGTCACCTTATGGCCTCCATGAACTTGTAGCAACGAAGCTCCATCTTCGCTAAATCAAAAGACTGAACCTTGACCCTTATGTGAAGTGGGATATTATAGCATAGTAGTGAAAGAATCCAATACTATAGTAGACCACTTTTTGGCATAATGTCCATCTAATCCATAGTGAGTGGTTATCTTCCTTTGTTTTTTGCATTGTAAATCTGATAATCAAAGAACAAGGCACAATTCTTCTTGTTGTGATTTTATCCCTCATAGAGTTCTCCTATTGAGATCCACAAGTGAAAGCAAGAGAATCGAATGGAACCAAAGAAAAACATAGACATGGAATAATAGTCACAAGTGCACTAGAGAGAGATAACCATAGTACATTAGAGAGAGAAAATTATCCAAGCATAAAACATAGTTATCAACTTTACGAGAACCCTCCAAAGTTCTATTTTTTTAAAGGTTGTTTTGACCCTTATTTTAAAAAATGGTGCTACCAATAATACCACTTTTTTTCAAGATAGTTTTTGATACTTTTAATATTCTTAATAATAAAGTATCATTTTCTTTAAATATTGTTGTTAGTTTAAAAACCTAAAATTTAACTTTAACTCTTTAAAATCATTAATAATGCTATTTCATTTATTTTTTAAAATTATGGTTCTCATCTAATTATATATTTTTAATTTATTTATGATACCATAAATTTTATATAAAATTGAAAATATTAATTGACACATTTCAAGCTTTACTTGGTGCACATTTGATATATAGCTAAATAATACCACTTTTAAACACTTAGAAAAAAACCTACATTTAATTGCAAATAATAAAAAGCATATATGTTTATGAAGTTGTTTTTTGGTTTAAAATTGGAAAAAAAAAAATAAAAAATAATAGCATTTTTATTATTATATATTTCTATAGATTTCATCTATAAAAATGACTATATTTAATGTTATTTATGTGAAGTAAATAAAATGAACGAAAAATATATAGAAAAAATATAGTGAAGAACATATTCAAAAGATTGATCCTTAAACAACAATATATAGATATTTATTATTATTGTAAGATTTCAATGTCAAAAACATTACAAAAATAACTAATAAAAAATATGTCAAATTCTACATTTTTTTCAAAAACATCTTAAAACTAATCAATATTATCCAATATACTAAATTCATAATTTTCAACATGTACATGTTTAGTTTCAAGAGTTTGACTTTCTTCTTGGACATATTCCACACTTTCATTGGATCTTCTATGTTTGCAAGTTATTCAAAGTGATCATTTCCAAAAAACATTTTCAATGGTGGTTGAGGCTCCTTTGACATATTTACCATGTATTGCACTAAAATATCATGTCTTTAAACCCACTTCTTGTGTTTCATCTAGAAGAGTATTAACACCATTAAGGCTCTTATTAATAAAATCATATTGTAATGTATCATTTTCAAAGGATATGCAATTTATTCCTTTCTATAAGGAACATGCTAATTTTGTACCTAATAACTATTTATAGAGAAAAATAAATAAGTAAAGTAGCATAAACACATAAATTAATTAGGATAAAATATCAAAA